>UELU01144507.1:0-38218 GCA_900490025.1 Megastigmus dorsalis
ATATACATATACATATATATATATACACGTATAAGTGGTCGGTAGGCGTGGGAATCGGTTGTGAATTTTATGTAATAATGACGCAATAGATTGTTGAATTTTTTCAGAAAATTTTCGAAAAACACGCAAAAAAAAGGGCAAAATTAGCATATCATATACTTTGCGCGATTTATGAAACGACGCGATCGACGACCTATACGTTTTCAACAATATTATAACAATTATACATATTTTAAAAAAAAAAAAAGAGAGAAAGAAAGAAACGCGGAATTCTCGTTTATACAATGATAAATGATTATGGGCCCCGATATTTACGACATTACTGAAAGAAGCCGCGGAGAAATAATTTAAAGTACACAGAGAACGAGCGGCACACGAGAGAGTGAGAGAGAGTGAGAGAGAGAGAGGTGGGGTCACGAACGGTCACCTGCGGCTCTCTTCGTCAGCCCCTGTACCAACTCCCCGTCCTTTTAATTATTTCCACATGCATATATTTATAGAATTTGCATTTTTTCCCTGTGAAACACACGCTATGTATATACATATATATATATATTCCAAATTAGCTTTAGCTAATTTATTGTTCAAGATCAAAATCGCGATTTTGAAAATCTGCGAAAAAGTACAGTACAGATCGATAAAGAGATAAGTTATATATACATATGTATATACGTTAGATTAGGACTTGATATCCTAGCTATATATGTGCCACTGTATAACTTCTGTATAAAGCGAAACTACGTGCTGAAAAGGGCAAAGGGGCAAAAAACTACATAAACGCGCAGCAGCAGCAGCAGCAGCATTTAAACGATCGAAGCCCGCGTATATAGCGAGAGAGAGAGAGAGAGAGAGAGAAAGAGAGAAAGAAAGAGAGAGAGAGAGCAGCAGCAGCAGCAGGAGCGCGAGTGGGAGCGAGTTGCAGAGAATTCCCTCTCTCGGTCGCGATGAATTTGAATGGGACCGATCCCACGACTCCGGCCGTATACGAGCGAGGGCAAACGATGAATTCACCGCCAGCACGTAGCAACTTGTCGCGCGTTTCCGCGTCACCGCTGATTTCGGGGAAATGTGCCGCTGTCGCTGCCGCCGCGGCGTTCATTCGGCTCATTCGACTGGCGTGCGAACGCGACGGGAATCCCATGTGTAATATAAAGTTCGGACGAAATGGGGAGGGGGGGGGGGAATGAGAGACGCGACGATGCACGATCCGAATTCGCACAATGCCGCCTGCACCGCGCACACGCGGTTATTGATCCTTTTGTTGCATTGTATAGTCGCGCGAACGTGTGGCCAAGCGACGCGCGAAAATTAATCGCGAGCCCACCCCGTAATTCGAGATCATTAATTACATAGTTTAATCGTTTTCGAGATATATATATATATAGGTCTGTCAAAGTGTGCGGTTGACGCGGAATAATGAAACTTGCCATCTAAAATAGGGGCTACATATACGACGAATCCATCGGCATTTACGATTAATATGCATGCGCGATTCCGCGGCGTGTACCACCGGCTCTATAGCTTATACTGCACTTGTATACAGATATGCGCAACCTATATATATAAAAGCGGCTATATAGACGCGGGCAGGTTGAATATAATGCGCTCCTGCACGATGATTGAATGGTCTCTCTTTCTCTCTCTCTCTCTCTCTCTCTCTCTCTCACGTCAATGTGTAGATCCGTGTAATACTGTAATGGTCCGGTGCTGCATCAATGCAGGCACCCACAGCAGCAGCGGCCACGAGTGCAGTGCAGTGCACAGAGCGGCATTGCAGCGCGTCGCCGTCGGCGGCATGAGCGACCAGTCGGTCTCGCCGCCGCCACCACCACTAGTATATATATATATGTATATATATATATAAAAAAAGACACTGCTCTCACTCTTGAGCGAGAGAAAGAGAGAGAGAGAGGGAGAGAGGGAGAAAGAAGAACAGTATCCCAGACTCTCCGCGCGCGAGCTGTATATATACACGCGGTGTGCAGAGAATATAAGAGAGAGAGAGAGAAAATGAAAGAAAGAGAGATAAGGAAGGTACGCAAAATGTTATATGTATACCGGTATACACTCGCGGCGCGCGCGCGCGCGCGAGCAAGACAGAAGACGAAGAAGAAGAAGGAGAGGAAGAGTTAAGAGTCTCTCTCGTGTACACATGTATGTATATACGGCATATATATATAGGTATGTATATGTAAGAAGGTGTAGGTATATATACTCACATGCATTCGTTGGGTCGACTGCAGTGTCCATGCTGTTCGTCGCATCCGGCCAGGCAGTGGGCTGAAACAGGCAGAGAAGAAAAAAATCCAAAGGTTAAAGCCAGTCTCTTCCCTTTCAGAATCTCTTATAGTAGTGTATATATGTACATGTACGCGCGCGCGCGTATGTGTGTGGGTGTGTGTGTGTGTATGTCTATAACGAGGCAAAAAAGCGATTTGGCTCTCTCCCTGCACCAGCGCACACAGACGCGAGGCTGCAGGATCCTTTTGCGCATAGGCGAACGCATCTCTCCCTCTCTGTCTCTCTCTCTCTCACTCTCGCGAGCGCGACGACGGCGGCGGTGGAGGAGAGTTCAGCGATGCGCCAGGCCGAGTGCAAGTGAAAGTGTGCCATGCAGATATACGCGGCGGCGGCGGCGGCTGCGACGGCGGCGCGGCTCTTGTCGCATTCCATATAAATGTATATAGGTATATAGGTGTACATATATATATATATATATAATGGGGGGAGCCGAGGGAAGGAAGATCTATCGGATTAATCGTACAAGAGATGCACATTCGAGAGAGAGAATCTCCTAAGTAAGTCTCCGCTGGCCTGTAGTTGCTGCTGCAGCACGGGGGAGAATATATACCCGGCGCAGAGGGCAAAAGTCCGGGTGACCTTGATACTCTCTACGCCAGAGAGAGAACAGAGAGAGAGAGAGAGAGAGAGAGAGAGAAAATTGCGGAGGGCCTCTGCGGAGAGCTCGCTCCGTGTTCTCTCTCTCTCTCGTTCCCTCGGTATTTATAGTCTCCGGCGTTTTATTCGGGATTGCCGTCAAGATCGACGCCGAAAGGTATGGCCGAATCGCAGGAATTCCTCGGAGCTCTCCCGCTATACACACGTGCACAAGCGCACACACATGCATGAACGCAGCCGTGGAAATAGAGGAAAGAAGCAATGTGGTACATATATATACATATATAGATGTATGTATACGAGTGCGAGAGAGAGAGAAGCTGGAGAACCCCAAAACTTGACATGGGACCACAAATCCACCGGCGTGACACTTGTTTATCTCCTTGTCATTGGCCTCTCTCTCTCTCTCTCTCTTTCTCTGCACGTTCGCCCCTTTTTTTCGCAATTCTCCGCACCTCTCTCTCTCTCTCTCCCGCTTTCATTTTCGGGTAAAAATATAAAAGCCTTTGTAGGCGACTCTCTCTCTCTCCCTCTCTCTTTCTCTCTCGCGAGTCTTCTTCAAATAGACAAGAGAGAAAGAGAGCGAGAGAGAACGGGGAGGATGCGGCCCCGGCTCTCTTTTTTAAATAACCGATCTTCTCCGCGGGCTCGCGCGCGTGTGTGTCGTGCGCGTATATACACACCGCAGAGAGAGAGAGAGAGAGAGAGAGAGAGAGAGGCCGCAGGCGACGTACAGGCGACGACGGCCCTTTAAATTCATAGCGCACGTTATACGTATATATATGCGTTAGTGTGTGTGTGTGTGTGTGTGGCGGAATAACGGAGCCTATAGTAATACACGTATAGCAGTAGCTGTAGCAGCAGCTAACCAACGGACTTATCGATTTTCCCCAACTGGCCTTTTTATTACACGGCTCTTGCACACACACATACACACATAGGCAGAGCGAGAGAGAGAGAGAGAGAGGGAGAGACACGCGGAACTTACGGTATTGTTACGCGCAGAGGTCCTTTACATCGGGGGGGTACGTAGGCATAGCTGAAGCGCGCGGCAGGAAAAATACCGTGGCAGCAGCAGCAGCAGCAGCAGCAGCAGCAATACGGGGCTGCACATAGGCGCGCGCTCGCGCAAGTGTATTTCACAAAGAAGCGGCGGGTCGTGCAAGGAGAGAAAGAGAGAGAGAGAGAAGGGAGAAACCGAAGGAAAACGCGCGCGGCAAGGAAAGCGCGCGTTCGCTCACGTATATATATATGTATATTTACGTGTGCAGCTGTTGGGTTAAAGCACCGAGAACGCGTCGAGGAGCAGCAGCAGCAGCAGCAGCAGCAGCAGCTGTGCCGAGAGCGCCGGCTATAAGGCCCGACCGACCGACCGACCGACGACGCCTGATACGCAGCTGCCCCGAAATACTGCTGCCGCTGCCGCTGCCGCTGCTACTTCGACCTTTCCCCCCTTGTGCTCTTTTTCTCTCTTGCTCGCTCGCTCTAGAATTGCCGTGTGTATGTACATATGTACGTATGTATGCGTGTGTGTGAGTGTGTATAGTTACACGTACTGGCAACGACACACGAAGCTCTTTTTTTTCGACGCGGCCGTTATACGCGAGCATTCGCTCGATAGATATATATATATATGCGTATATATATATACACTCATACACATACCCACATAAGCGCGAGTAGAAGGCTTGATTATGCATGTAGGATTAGAAGACTATTAGCGAGGCGTACAAGTTTGTCGGTCAGTCGTCCGATGCTATATAACACAACGACATGCATATATACACTGTAGTGTCAGCGTGTAGTGTGCGAGATATATATATATATATGTATGTATACACACACACACAGAGAGCAGGTGCAACGACCGAGTCTGTGTATGTGTGTGTGTGTGTGTGTATATACCGGAGCTGCGAGTCGAGCCTGCGCCAACAGCCTGCAAGAGTATATAAGTCGTGTCGAGCTGCTGCTGCTGCTGCTGCTGCTGCTGCTGCTCTCGGAAACTCGATTCCTTGTGCGCAAGGAATGAATCGACGACAAGTATAATGCACCGCTGCGGCTGGTGTGACGGTCAGCCTTAGTGCAGCACCGCTCTTCTGTGCCTCGGTTTTGTGCACTAATGTGTGTATATATATATACAAGCTGAGCGCGGCATGGACGAAAATTCGGATAATTGTCCGGCGGCTCTATAGCGGCGATCATCGCCGACCGATTGTATGCTAAACGCGCTGGCCTAGTTACTCGCGACCGATTTCGCGATGCAACTTAACCGGCTGACCGATATATATATATATATATATGTGCACACGTTTCAATTATGTATGTATAGGTGGTTGACGCGAAACAGACGCGGATAATTCATTACCGGCGAGATGTAAAATTTTAATTGGCGAAGTGTATACGTATATAAGTGGAGCACGTGTGTGTGCTACAGTGTGAAGTAAAAGGATATATCGGTGTCGGTAGTTTTCTCGCGTTCTCCTCCTCTCCCCCCCCCCCCCCCCTCCTCTCTTCCCTCGTTGAGATCGCGCACGCCGCGAGAAAAGCATTTAGGATTTAGGAGAATGTAACACAAAGCTTTCGGCGCGCGCTAAAGTTACGAAACTATATATATATATATGTGCTTCGCGAGCACTCGCTGCAGTGTAGTTTCGTTTGAATATATGCATGCATATAAGTATATGAATGAGACGCGATATGTCGAGTTTTTCTAAAAAAATTGCGAGACGCCCAAGATTAATAGCCGGTGTGAGTACTGTGTGCGCACACACACACATCGCAACATTTGACTCTCTCTCTCTCTCTCTCGCGCTCTTTTATAAAGAAGCTAAGAGTGCAGAGAGAGAGAGAGAGAGGAATAAAGAAAGGGTCGTAAAAAGGGTCGTGTCCGCAGTTTTTTCTCTATCCTTCCTGGCTGCGTTCGCTGGCTGGGCTCTGAAGCTCTGGCTCGCGAGCGGAGCAGCAGCTCCCTTTTGGATTTTCGTTCGGCGCGCGGGGCAGCAGGTAGTCGAGAAAAGGCCGGCGCACGAGAGGAGATCGCTCGCTCGCGCATACACGCACACGTCTACGTATGCTGATATACACCGACAGACACACACACACACACACACACACACGTATGGAGAAGGGAGTGAGTGAGAGAGTGAGCGAGAGAGAGAGGCCGTGCACGAGTCGTCGGCGGGCGCATGAAGCGTGGGAAGTTGCGCTCCGAACAGCAGCAGCAGCAGCAGCAGCATCGGGGAAGGCCGGGCTTGACTCCCTCTCTTTCTTTCTTTCTCTCTCTCGCTCTCTCTCTCTCTCTCTCTCTCTCGTATTCGCCTGCCTTACCTCAGCCGGTCTGCTATGCTGCTGCTGCTCCTTCCGTCTCTCGCGCTCCTCACACGCGCGCGCACACACACACACACACACACACACATACAGGCAAGTGTATATCTGTATATATACACACAGAGTGTGCAGAGAGAGAGAGGAGAGTCGCGTCCCCTAGCAACGGCTCTCTCCGCTGCGATTCCGCGCACACTATGCGCGACTTCTCTCTCTCTCTCTCTCTCTCTCCTTCAGGTTTAAAACTCTTCGCTGCTTGGGGCTCTCTCTCTCTCTCTCTAGGATCTTCCTTGGGACTGGACCGTTGTTGCGTAATCGCCCCCATGCTTCTCTCTCTCTCTCTCTCTCGTTCTCTCTTTCGTTCTCTCTCGTTCTCTTCTTTCTTTCTCTCCTTCGCTCTTTCACTCGTGAGAAAGCCGAGCGACGTATACGTGTGTGCGCGCGTGTGTGCGCATGGGCCGGGACGAGGGGGTGTGTGCGTGTGGCGAGCGCGTGTATATATGTACGTGGAGCCGGATAGGTAGCAGTTTGGAAAGTTAAAGAATAGCTGTGTGCCCCCGGTGGTGTATATATATAATATATATATGGTATATGAGAGCCCCGGCGGCCAGAAAAATTGCATAGGTAGACGACAGCTTGACCCGCGCGCCGCAGCTGGAAATTCAATGTCCCGAGTCGAGCTGCGCGAGTGAACGTACCGCTTTCGAGCTTGATTTCTTATCGCGAGCAAGTGGATTTTAAATCAAATTTTGAAAAAAAAAAAAAAAAAAAATATACAGTTCTCTTAATGTAAGTTTGAGGTGATGTCGAAGAGGAATTTTTATTGTAAATCGCGGGAGCTGTACTAATTGGTCTCGTATAACAATGGGGTTGTACAGAGCTATCGTAATCTCTTTTTTTGTTAGTCCAAATACTTGGAGAGAAATTTGACGAGTTCACTTGTAGCTTCGAGATTAACAAAAAAAAAACATACCGTAAATCAATTGAAATCTGTGCAAAACCAAACTTTTTTTAAATTGAGTATATGTTATTAAGCATGCTTGCTACAAATTACTCCAAATATTCAAGAATCAACAATAAAAGATAGACGTTCCCCTATACAATTCGCAAAATCGCTTATCGGAAGCCCATTTTCTATTTCTCCAAACCTGGACCCTATATACACCGTAAAAAAAAAAAAGAAGACCTTCGGTAATTGACCTAACAATTCCAGTGTGTGTAGCAAAATACATGTGTATATAACGTGTGTAAAAAAAAAAGAAGAAGAAGAAGTAGATAGTAGAAGGAGAAGAAGAGGAAGAAGAAGAAGAAGAAGAAGCAGAGCAGAGGTACTTACGAGTGGCGCAATAGTCCCCCTTCCATCCGGACAGACAGACTCGTTCGCCCGTGGGCGAGCACCTGTAGTGTCCGAAGTTGTCGTCGCGCGGCCTACACAGGTTCTCGCATCCCTTGCCGTAATAATGCGCGGCGCACGTCACCCTGTACTCGTACACCATCATCGAGTGATGCGACCTGTGCTCATCCTCTATCCATTCGGGTCCAACGTCCAGCCATCGTTGAGTCGCTAGCCTCGTGATGATCACTCGTTCGCTCGCGCTTGGTTCTGCAAAGCATACCGGGGGAAAACAATCGTTTAGATTACTGTATACGTATGCGTATTATTATTATTATACGCTGTCAGAGATGGCAGCAAAAAAGAGTCAGTCGGATAACAGAGAGAGAGAGAGAGAGAGAGAGAGAGAGAGAGAGAGAGAGGAGAGAAGGAGGAGAAGGTGGGTATATAGTGGATGTCGTTGCAGGTGCACAGGACGGAACGAGGGGAAGGAGCTGCCGCTGCTGCTGTTGCTGCTGCTGCTGGCGCGCGTTATTTCGCCGGACGAAAGGCTTGAGAAAGGAAACAGCATCCAGCGGCAATAAAGGGCTCGTTTCGCTCTCTCTATCTCTCTCTCTCTCTCCATATATATATATATATATAGAAATACACGTGGTGCATTGTGCGTACATTATATAGGGACGATAATAAAGCGAGGCTAAACTTAAGGATCGCGCGCGCGGGCGCACAATGCATTCTAGAGCAGGATTTGACGAGAATGTATGTGCGGTAAGAGAGAGAGAGGGAGTACGAACTGTATATGCCACAAAGGAAGGATATTCGGGGAATTCGTGAAAAAAAACAAAAAAAAAAAAAGAAGGAGACTCGCGCGGCTTGAATGAAAAATCATGCGAAATGTATAACAAGTGGTCGCGGATGCGTGCACGTATATATATTTATGTGTGCAATGTGTGTGCATGTGTGTATGTGTGTGTGTGAGTACAAGTGCGTTTCCTCTCCTTGCGCGCGTGTATAACCAAGTGTAAAAGATTCGATTTGGCCTGGACGCGGGCAATTGTCGGCGCGTAAAGCGTTTGGTAAATGCCCGTACGTAGCCAAAGCTCGTGTGTGTGTGTGTCTATCGCGTGTGTGTATATGTGTGTGTGTGTGCATAAGAGTGAGTGAGTGAGAGTCTCAAGTTACTCGCGAGGAGAGGAGTCGCGAAACACTAGGGTTACACACAGGAAGGAAACACTAGCGGCGCACCACGTGTTCAAGTATATACATATATATATATATACGCAGTCTAGTTGCGTTAGAGGCGGCGGCGGCTGCGACTCGTTTTTCTCTCTGTGTATATACGCACGCATGTGCACATCATCGCCCCCCCCCCTCTCTCTCTCTCTCTTGCTCGGGCTCTCCCGCAATGCTTGCAGTGCAGTGCACACACGTGCGTCGATGCGGTGGTGGTGGAGGAGGAGGAGAGGAAGAAGGAGGACATGTGTATGTTTTGCGTGTGTACTTACCGCTTGATTCGTGTGTCGCGTTGTCGGTGCTGTCGTGGAAGGCCTCGACTATCAATGAGAAGGTGCCCTGAAAATCGCAAAGAGAATCGACCATTAGTCTCGTTTTTCACACACCCACACCCACACACACACATATATATATATATATATTATGTATTCTAGATTATCGGTGACAGCGCTTGTCCTATAAATAATGGATTAATAAACACAATGACATTAAATTCATGCATGCACCGTTCGGACTTCTTCGAAACACCTGACTATATCAACACCCACTCGACTCGAGTCCATGCAGGTTCTCCCCGGCCCTGCATATATCCATCACACATATTTCGCAATCGTTCAGACAGAGAGAAAGAGGTGGGAAGCTTATAGAC
This sequence comes from Megastigmus dorsalis, assembly GCA_900490025.1. Classification (NCBI taxonomy): domain Eukaryota; kingdom Metazoa; phylum Arthropoda; class Insecta; order Hymenoptera; family Megastigmidae; genus Megastigmus; species Megastigmus dorsalis. The sequence continues at coordinate 9,438 of UELU01144507.1, forward strand.
TCAACAGAGAGGAATGAAATAGGTTACGGATCGTCACGAGATATATACATATATACACACACGTACGAGTGCTCGCGAAGCAGAAAACGGTCTCCCTCGCTGGCTAATTTTTTTGTTTTATATGTGTATATATATATATATCCGAGTGAATGATTCGCAATCTCTCGGAACTTTGCTGCTCTCGAGACGATGTATATAAGCGAGAGGAAACACCGGTGGAGAACAGAGGGTGAGTAAAGGGTGAGGAGAGAGAAAGGGAGAGAGAGAGAGAGAGATACTTGACTCTGGGCAAAGAAGACGCGCGGTGCGACGAAAAGGAAAAAGAAGATGATGAAACGAAGAGAGAGAGAGAGAGAGAGAGAGAGAGAAAGAGAGAGGAGAGGAGGCAAGAAAGAGCGAGGAATCTCGAAGAATGTCTCGGCGGAACATTTGTCAGGGAGCTGAGTTATGTTTGCGGTCTCTCGAGGTAGCGCGAGAGCGCGCGCGCGCGTATTTTCGAGGTACCGAAAAGGGCCCTATGGGAGAGTCTCTCTCTCTCTCTCTCTCTCTCTCTCTACTGCCCCGTGTTACAGCTCTCTACACGCACACATATACATACGCACGCATCGCGGGATCTTCGATGAAAGAAGGTGGAGAAGGTGATTCGCTCTCGGGAGAGACCATCTCTCTCTCTCTCTCGCTCTCGCTCTAGCAAGGACATGGAGAGCTGAAAGAAAGTAGTTGGAGGAAGAGATAAATTACAGAGGAGACAAATGCCACCGTGATCGGCCGCTAATTTATTACAGAGATTGGAATTAAGCCGACGAGAGAGAGAGAGAGAGAGGGAGAGGGGGCGAAGACAGAGCTAAGCGGGAGGAGAGGGAGAGAAAGAAAGAGGTAAAATGAAGAAAAAAAAGCGCAAAACAAGTTAACCTGGCATCCCGAGGCCCGAACAATGTAGCCCCGTGTGTCTTCAAAGTTTTAAAGAAGAGAGAGAGAGAGAGAGAGGGAAGGAGAGAGAGCGTAAAAAAGCTGAGGCATCGAGGATATAAAAGCGCGCAAGAAGAAAACAAGTCCGAGCGAGAGCGAGAATTTCCGCCCGCAAAACGCGAACAGCAGCAGTAGCTGCAGCGGCAGCAGCAGCAGCAGCAGCAGGAGCAGCAGCGGCAGCGGCCAGCACGGAAGCATAAACTGTTCCCACGACTCCCCTTCTCTCTCTCACTCTCTCGCGCGCGCCGCGCGTTCGCTATATACTCTCTTTCTCTCTTAAAACCGCACACGCTTCCTTTCTCCCTCTATTTATCTCTCCCTCTCTCTCTCTCTCTCTCTCTCTCTCTCTCTCTCTCTCTCTCTCCGTTGCAATAATTTGGAAAAGCACCAAAACGAAAAAAAAAGTATGTATAAGAGTTGGTGGGGGGCGAGCAAAAAAAGTGTTTATAGCGAGAGAGGTAAATTGGAGTAACGAGATAGAGAGAGAGAGAGAGAGAGAGAGGGAGAGAGTCTTAATTGAGGGAGGTTACGAGGGCAAAAGTTGCGGTATAGAATAACGAGAGACGCGCGAGAGATGCTGGCCGTCGTCTGATCAGCTGATCAAGGGAGGCAGCAGCAGCAGCAGCAGCAGCGGCGGCGGGAGCACAGCGGCAAAAGCACGTGTCGCGCCTGCGGGGAGAAGAGTTCTCACGTTTATGGCCGGTGCTGCTGCTGCTGCTGCTGGTTGCTCGCGTTCAACCGAGACGCACTACTGTGGCAGAAACGTAAGATCCGAAAACAGCGCGGACCGAGAGAAGAACGAAGGTATATAGGAGAAGAAAGAGTGTGGTGTGTGTGTGCCCTCGGGACAGAAACTCATTTCACCGTTATTACCGGAGCCGATTCTCTCCTCTCTTATATATATATATATATACATACACCCGTTTCGGAAGGAGAGCGAACGCGTGAGCCAAGAGACGAGAGAGAGAGGCTACCCGCCAAGGAGCTGCTCCGCAGAAGCTCTATTGGCGTTCCCCTTGCGATTCCTAGAAATAATTGTCTCCCTCCGAAAAGAGAGCCCTGGCGCTTCTCTTCGCGGCTATATAGGTAGCAAAAACAAAAAAAAAAGAGAGAGGTAAAAAGGCCAGCGAGTAGCGGGTTAATGTTGCACTTTGGCGCAGAGAGGAGAGAGAGAGAGAGAGAGAGGATACGATGAGCTTGTCATTTCAGAAAAAAACAGAGGTTCAGCGGCAGCGGCTCGCGCGCACGCGAGAGACAACACACGAAAACGAAAGTCCGAAGAGGAGATGAGGAACTCTGCTGCTGCTCCGCGCCGCCGATACATCTCTCTCTCTCTCTCCCTCTTTTTTCGCGCTGCTTGGGTTTTATAGCTCGCGGTTAAAACGCTAAAAATACACGGGGTCGGCGGCGGCGACGACTCGCTCCTCTCTGTCTCTCTCTCTCTTTCTCTCTCCGTCTTATATACACAGACAGACATACGCCGCAGCAGCAGCAGCAGCAGCAGCAGCCTCAGAGCAGGCGCGTTCGGTAATTATGCTAAAGGCTACTCTGCTGATTCATTCATGGCTTTCCGAGAGCAAGTGCAAATGCATCAATCAGCACCAATCACGAGAGCTGAGCCAGAGGAGAGTGAGCGAGAGAGAGAGCAGAGAGAAAAGAAACGCCGCCTGCGCGCGCCAGTGCACTGTTTACGTATAAACACGAGAAGAAGAAGAAGCCCTTAGCCTGCACAAGTTGAACTGCTCGCTCACGCGAGTAAAGAGGCTGCTGCTGCATGTGTATATAAAAGAAGTAAAGCGAGTTAATCGAGTGAGTCATTTAGGCGAAAAACGGGCTTTAGGCGATGCTTACTTTGTCGCGCTTCTTCTTCCTCTCCTAACCCTCCCGCTTCGGACGGGCGCGCGTTCCTATTCTTTCATCGAGGCGACAGAGGATATATACACGCAAGAGAGAGCAGAAGTGTTTTAAACTCGGTTAGCGCGCGCGCGACAGAGCAAATGTCGAGCAATTAGGGATTCAGAAAACGGTGAGGGAGACAGAGAGAGAGAGAGAGAGGGTAGATCTCTTATTTCGCTCCCCTGCACAGCCTCGATATATAGGCGGCGATTATAAGTGCCATGTTGCGCCCTTGTGTGCACTGCACGTAAACGAAGGGGGGTTATAGAACGGTTATGATATTTTTTTTTTATACATTTCGGAGTTGTTGTACAAACTGTCGACAGACAGAGGAGCGGGAGAAAAAATCACCGATCGAACGTTGCCGGTCACGGGGATTTTACAAGGAGAAAGTTCACCGTGCGCAAAGGGCCATAATAAGGATTTTTCAGCGGAAAAGGTGCGAGGACACCAGTTTCGGTGAATGGCATGGTAATATACAACCCCGTAGGACAGTGGAATTGTAAAAGAGAGAGAGAGAGAGAGAGAGAGAGCCGGAAACTAGCAGAACAAGTACACAGACGCACAGACACACACAGAGTGTAAGGGCACAAAAGGACCGGCCATCTGGCGCAGTCGGAGCTGCCGAGCTAGTCTCGCCGAGTCTTTGTCTAGCTGCACACACACACACACACACACTAATGCACATACATACAACCCATACAGAGGGGGAATCTCGAAAGAGAGACCCCCTCCAATGCTATCCCAAAAAAAAACAAGCATCGGGTGAACGCAAGTAAACGATAACAATAAAAAAACGAAAAACAGGAAAAAGGTAAAAAAAAAAGATGCGTAAGGTACTCACCGGCCAGGTAAAGTCGAATGGAAATCTGATGGGATTGGCGAAGCTCTGATGCGTGCTCGACGTCAGATTGAGGGAGTTCTCACCGAGGACCGGTGTAACTACGTCGCCGTAAGTGCAGGGTGTCTTGGTGTCGATGTTGACCTGGTACTGCTTAAGGCATACCCTGAATCGTGTCCTGCATACTCCGCCGCACTCGCCGTTAGCCTGAGTCGGGCCACCCGAGCAGCACTTACCCAGACTGTCCTTGCCGTTCTCGTTGGCGAAGGATTTTAGCCTCAGCTCGAACACCCCCGATGCCTCCACCTGCAATAATCCATTTGTTTTGTTTTTTTTTTTTATTTGTTCGCGTTGTCGTCGTGCGTCGCGTCGTCAATATATATACGGTAGAGCCGCACAGAGAGAGAGACAGTTGTAAACAAAACTGTACATACACGCGGTGTGAGCGCGAGTGCCAAACCGATGATGATCCGGCTTCTCTTGCGTGCGTGCATGTGTTTTGATGCGATCGGTACATATTCATATCATATATCATATCGTCGTTTGTGTTGTATAGAATTTACCGCCTCTCGACACGGACCGTCGCACACACACAAAACGCACACACACACAACAAAACTCGACAGATCTTTTCTTTGCTTGCGCGTGTGTCTCGACTCGCCTCTCTTTCTCTCTCTCTCTCTCTCTCTCTCTCTCTGTTAAGCTCTATCTCTCTTTCGTTCCCCTGCTGCCCTGGACGACGAAGACGCTGCTGCCGAGAGGAGACGTTAATACCATTGCTCTCTGTCTCTCTCTCTCTCTCACTCGCGCCGGTCGGCTATTCCTGGATCGACGCCTCACTCGCGTATTTATGGACGTGTGTCTCGTTCTCTCTCACTCTATAAGCTGTTGGTTCGTATGTGTACATACACAGTTCGAGAGAGGCACACGTTATAGATCCACGATTGAAGTACATCGTCATAGCCGCCGGCTAAGTGAGCTTCGCTTTTTTTTTTTCTTTTATTATCAAATCACAGCAGGCGTCGTCGTCTTCCTCGGCACAGCAGAAAGGAAGAGATCGAGAGAAGACGGACATGCCGGTCTCTGTCCCCGAAACTTACCACAGTTGGCGCGGGCGCGAGCACGAGCGCCGTGGCCGTGCAGACGATGATCGCGGTCCAGCTCATCTTGTCTCCCCCTGTATTTTGCCGAAGGTGATAGTGTGATGGTCGGTGATCGGTGGTGCTGAGAGAGTAGGGCTGCAGTGGTATCAACAACTGCCGCGACTACCTCCTCGTCACGGCCGATCCACAGCGCGGCATGACAACACTTGCACTTATGTTGAATCCTCTCGTGTCTCCCTTCTCTCTCCCTCTCTCTCTTTACTCCGATCCGCTTCCCCTAGTGGATGCCGATGCCGTTGCTGTATCCCCGATCGACGGCGATAATCGATGACGATACACACTGCACACGCGAAGCTAACACACACGCGTGGTGCTCGACAGCAGTAACGAACATGAAGTATACATATATGATGCAAGTGCTTGCTTATACATGTATATTATTCTATGATGGTTGATCGTTGCGAGCCATCATCATCATCACCGGTCCTACGATGCTCGAGACGTGCATTTTACGATGAAAAAATGCTTGTATTTGGTATATATGTACGTATAAAAGTATTCGCGCGGTCTCACTTCTCTACATATATATATATATATATATGTTGTCGTGTCTCTGTCTCCTGTGTATATAGCGAGGCAGAGAGGTTGTAAAGTGCGTGCGCTCGGTGAGCTGGTCTGCGAGAGACGCTCACTGCTCGCCGCTCCGGGAGAAACTGGCTACCGTCGCTCGGCGTATACTACTTGCTGGCCTGCCGCCGCTGCCGCTGCCGTTGCCGCTGCTGCTGCCGCCGCCGCCGCCGCCGCCGCCGCCGAAAGAGAGAGAAGACGCGCGAGCGTTCGTTCGGGGCGCCTCCTCCGCTGCAGTACTACTGCTATACGGCGCGCACACGTCGAGCCAACACACATATAAGCTACACACACACGTATTATAAACACGCGCGCACCGTAGAACGATGGAAGTATGTATGCTCTTTGGCCCCGCGCGCACCACGGCCTCTTCGCTTCTCTCTCGCTCTCTCTCTCTCTCCCCTGAAGGTACTGTAGAAGGGGGTGGCGAGAGGGGGATATATACGACGATATCCGAGAGAATAGCACACTGTTCGGCGTATGTATGCGCGACGAGAGACACCTGGCGCCACTCAGCGGCCAACTGCCGACACACTCTCCTTTTGAGTTTTGCGCTCTCGCTCTTTCTACTGGCTGCAGCACACGTTCTCCTCTTATATACCCCGGTCTTGTATATTAGCACTTTTATATATGCAAGTATATATATATGTCTTTATGTCTGGGCGACTCTCTGGTCTCTAAGCAGCGCGCGATCGTATATGTATATATACGAGTTATAAAGCACACTATAAAACTCCGAGACTCCTGTAGTAATATAACGTTGTGTTCGTTCGCGCGCTTCGGAGTACAACCCTCGACTGGAGGTAGTCGAGGCGCAGGCACCCCTACTTATAATCGCGCAGGGGAGAGGGTAGCACACACTTCTCTCTCTCGGCAGCAGCAGCTTTACTACGTGCATACGCAAGAGTGAGAGAGAGAGAGAGGGTGACGGGGGTACGTATAGTGCAAGGGCGAAACGGAGAAGGTGGGGAGAGAGTGAGAGAGAGAGAGAGAAACGAGACGCACACCGGCCACCGGCGCGCAATCGGGCAGCTGCAACTCTCTCTATCTCTGTCTCCACGGTGTGTGCCGGCTGCAGCGGCACACGCGCCAGCAGCCAGGAGACTCTCGCGCGCGAGTGCGAGAGAGAGAGAGAGAGATAGAGGACCGCCCCCACCACGCCAACCCCAGGCCACGCGTCGTCGTCTTCGTCGTCGTCGTCGTCTTCGAAATACACGTCTCGGGCGATACATATGCCTATTATACCGATGACTACGTCGACGTGCGTGCAAGAGAGAGAGAAAACATCAGCCTGTGCCTGCAGAGAGAGAGAGAGAGAAGAAAGAATGATCTCTTAAAACGTAGGTACGTATAAGTATGCAATGTATGTGCGTGCACGTCGCGCGTGGATTTTTTTCGACGAAGGAGGGGGGAGGGCAGATGATGCGCGCATGCAACCTTTCCTACCTGTTGTCTGTGTATACATGGTATAGAGTGACTGACACTGGACTTCTTCTTCGCGCTATGGGGGGATTCTCGTGACAATGATGGCATTTTTCGAAGAGGGAGAGAGAGACAGAGATGACACTTGAGAGGAGGAAAAATAACGCGTGTGGACATTGTCCAGTGAGTGTGTGTTGCGGTCGAACACTGTATGTCGCAGCTTTTGTCAGCTATTCGGTGCAGGCGCATTTTTTTTTGTTCGCGTTATAGACGATCGCTGATGGAGATATTATTTCTGAAATATGGTGTAGTTTATAGCGAGATGATCGCTATGGTATTTATGGCAGTGCCAGCGGTGTTACTATTCGGCTTCTTTTTTTATTTTGACTCAATGTCACGATGGTAGACTAAATCAATTTGGGTACACGACGTAAATCAAATTGAAGTTTTATTTTAAACTTGATCAACGGTTGTATTTACGTTTATCCCTACAATACAATAAAGTTTCTAAATTTTTTATTATTTTATAAAATGTTTAAAGTCAGGTTATAGAATCTATCTCATTTTTATTGCAACAAACAAGCAGAATACATTTAATTTTGAAACTTAAAAATAGTAAATAAATGGCCAGCATCTGAATTTCGCCAGAAATTCCTTGTTAAAAATAAAATCAAAACTAGAATAACAGATTTTCCTACTCCACAAAATGTTTCCGAGCATACACATTGATCTAATTTACATAATAGTTCATTTAATGTCAAAGTTATTTTCACCAATAAGTAGTTTATCTTATGACATCAGTAATAACGTCAATAAGAAGTAACACATTCGCCTTTTAACCACAAATCAATCGTATTCTCGACAAATACTTGAAATCTCAAAGATTCGATGAAAATAAATGCAAATTGATCGAACAATGTTTCTTTCATTTGGCGAAACGAAAACGTCCAGGGAACAATATCGCAGGTTCTGCATTTTAAATGCACGTGCTGGCGGACTGAATGAGCTATACACGCAATACTTCACCCATACGTGAATTCTTGCGAGGACACTTGGCTTGATTGTTTGCTGGAACTCATTGAAAAGAAATGTTTCGTGTATTATGTCTGAGAGGTTTAGACCCAGCAATTCGAAAAATTCACGGCCTTACTTAAATTCTAGTGGATTGATTTAATTATTTTAATACACCTTCTTTCATTGTATTTTGTATCTATCAAAAGAACACATTTTCAAACGGGCAAGTATGCTTTTTTACCAAACCTCATCAATATATTTAACACTAAATATACTTTAGTACTCTTCAATTATTTTTAAATGCTTCTGTATGAGATTATTTTCTTTATAATATAAGAAGTAAACTTAAACTAAACTATAGATTTAACCGGTGTGCATTATGATATTCCACAAATAAAAACTCCTAGCTTATTATCAGATTTAATTTTAAAATAGTATATATTCTAATTTTTTTTGTCAAGCTACATATGTATAAACCTATATCATCAATACATAATATGTTCTTTAATCTGACATCTTCACTGGTACGTTAAGTAGATTAAACCTCAAGCGGTTAATTGCCGGGTCCGCCAAGTATTTTTAAAGGTATGTTGTACTGTTATAAAATAGCAGATAATGCCAAAATTAATAAAAGTAACAATTTGAAAATCAAAACGAATTATTTCGTAATCAAAGTATAAAAAGTTTTATTTTAGTTGCAGTACCCAGTTAAAAATAACTAAATCATAAATAACATTTCTACATTGTAACAATAAAATTGATCAAAAAAACATCATTGACTATTTGACACATGATTTCACAACTTCCTATTGTCTACATGTGACAAGTTTTGAATTGCATGAAAAAATTGAAAATGTTATAGTTAATATAGTTAATTTTTTTTAAAGGAATTTAGTAATATTAATTGAGGTTGTTAAAAAAGCATACTTGCCCGTTTTATACTTTTTTTAAAAGGTTTTTTTTTTGCTAGATTCTATATTCTATAGATAAAATAAGCAAGGTGCGAAATTCGCTTAGTTTAGAAAACCCTAATTTTGATGGACAGTCGTCGTTTGCCTCCGCGGGACGCATAATACTTGTATGTAGCACGCAGTCGCGCTCCTTGATATATGATGAATTTAAAAAGTGAATCATTAACGTTAATTTAATCAATAGAATTTTTAAATTCCTAAATGCTACTTATACAAATACATATATGTATATATATGTATATGATTTTTCAAGTTTAGAGCTAATATATAAAAGTGTAAAATGAAATTTATATTCTATTTTTAAAATAAATATAAAATATTTTATGTTGCAGAAACTTATGCATACCTATCCTCTTTTTATGTTTATGAAATCTTGTATATTTTTATAAATAGTCATTTTTATTTAGAATGCAAATAACGAGTTAAGAAAAAGATAAACGAATTGTTGGTCAAACACGTTGCTAAGATTTTTAAAATACTTTTCGGCAAGAAAAATGGCAAATCACAAAATGATGTTATCGAAGAATAAGATTTTGACCACAAAACCTATCCCTTCGTGTTTAAGATTTTTTATCATAATAATGGTATGTTATAGATCGAATACTATGCAGTTCAGTAAACCTATAATTTGTTTTAAAATACAAATCTTGTACCAAATATTGAAATGAAACAAAAATCATAATGGTATATTAGTGCTACCTAAATTTGAAATGTAGTTTCACAAATTATTTCTTATATTCCACTGCATTACCCACTTTTACAAACGTCAAATATTAAATCGATTCCTAAAATCTCTATAAATATTGAGAATATCGCTGCGAAAATCAAACATATATGAATTGTTTATTTATTTACGCATATCAGCTTGCCGAGCAGTCGGAGGTCATTTAACATATAATTATATACAGATAGCCCATTTGCCACATTCCCAATTAAACTTATACTTTCTACAATGAAATTTGTATCGAACCCATAATTTACAAACTTTGCACCTAACTTTTTCTCCTATGTCTAAATCAAACAAAGTGCATTTGCAGCTCAAAGTTGCGATTGAATCTCTGCGCAATTTCTCCACTTACGAGCGTACAAGTATATTACATAAGTAAAAAAAAAGAGCATGCACTTAAAAAAAAAGAGGGGGGGAAAGAATCGCGAAGCTGCTCCTGTAGGGCCTGAAGTGGTTCCATCTGACGCCCTGTCACTTTGACCTGTTGAACCATCTCATGACCGGATGTATACTCGAAAAATACCCGTATATCTGGCATCTCTGTATGCTAACTTTTGCATATTTGTGTTGGGTTGTTGCGTATCTTCAAATTATTATTTTAAATAAAAATATTGAATAAAATAAGTGCCCATTTTTACTTACAAATTAGACTGTATAGCCACTCAACTACTTTAATAGATAAAAATTGAGCTTGCTACAAAACACTTGATATTCAAAAATTCTCTTATAAATACAAAAAATTTAATTTATCCGCGAATAAAAATATTCCAATGTGCCTAACTAAAGCACGTACGAAAATATCTCTTTGTCGGGCAGATTATTACTTACTTAGCCATATAGGAGTTCCTTATATTTCAAAGGTAAACATCCAAGTAACTGCATCTAATAAAAATGTAACATCGAACACACACACACACACACACACACTCACAGACACGGCCATTTAAGCGAGTCTTAAAAACAGACGGAAGAAGGGATGGTTGGGAAAGTAAACAAGCAGAAGAGGAAGTCGGTGTAGTTCCGCACACTCAGCAGCAGCTTTCAGGACTTTGTACATACATTAATATATAGGTATAGGCTAAGAGCGACGCGCGTATATATACGTACACTGTGAGAGAACTTTGTGCAGATGAAGCTTTTTCGCGTCGGGAGATGGTAATTAAAACGTCAAAGTCGCGCGCTTTCGTGAATTATTGCGATTCGTTGATCAATTATGCGCAACTGAAAAAATGTGCTTCTACTTTGAGAAAATATTTTTAAAACTTTGAAAATTCTTGATTGTAATATCAATATAGAATAGATGACAATAAATTGTCTATAATTTATAGCGCTTTAATTGCGGCGATCAAAAATTATATCAACAAATATAAGATACACTAAACTTTTGCCTCATTCATACAGTCATACAGTCACACAGTCACGTATATATACTTTTAGTATTGTATTAGTTACCACTAAAAATTTGCTGCGAACCAGCGGATTATCGGAAATCCGTGCATCTGTCGACGCGCGTGCCGATCCCCAAAATTTTCGCCAAATTTTCTTTTACAGCCTTGCGCAATATATATATATATAGTAAAAAACTCAACGGCGTACTGAATAGAGAGGAAGTCGAGGACAACACATAATACACGTGTATATACGTATGTATGTGTGTGTGTGTCTGGCATGGTATCTGCAAGGATTTAGACGACAGAGAGAGAGAGAGAGAGAGAGAGAGAGAGAGAGAGAGAGAGAGAGAGAGAGAAAGGAAGACACTCGTGACGCTGAATACGAAAAAGAGTTTTAGCCACCGCTTATGGCTATTCGCAGTCTCGTTCGCAGCTGTCACTCGGGGTCCCGAGAGTATAATTTCGCTGCCGCTGCCGCTGCCGCCGCCGCCGTCGCCACCGGCCGAGGTTCACAACCTTACACATCCACCCTACATATGAAAAATCTCTTCCCCTTATACCCGCGCTCCTGTGCAGACATACACGCACACAGACACACAAACGCGCATATTATATATATGCACACATTACGCATATGTAATACGCGTGTTGCAACTTTTACGGAGAAAACGCAACATATTGTCTTGTACACGTGAAAATCCCACGTATGTTCCCTCAAGGACAAAGCCTCCCGAATTCCTGCGCATGAAAATCGAGGACTATATATATCCATATGCATGCGTGTGCAAGGGACTCTGTTTCTTTGCTCTCTCTGTCCGAAAAAAGCGAGAGAGAGAGAGAGATTGTTATTGTCGTGGGGCCTCATGTGTATATATATATAGGTATAGAGAGAGAAAGAGGGCCCAAAGAGAGGAAGATATTGGAGAAAAAGAATGGATATAGCTTCCGGCGATTGGGGCCCATTCGCGCTTCCGGAACGATGAGTGTGTGTATGCGTGCGTGCCTATATAAGAGAAAGAGAGAGAGAGAGGCAGCAGCCTGATGCTTTGGGACAGGAAAGAGAGAGGGAGAGAGAGAGAGAGACACTGATGGGGCTCAGCGGTGGTCGCATCCCAAGGGGCACCGGGTAGTGGGGCGGACGCGGCACGCGCCCGAAAACTCACGGATTTCGCCGATTTCAGCCGACTGCACTAACACAGAGAGAGAGAGAGAGAAAGAGAGAGAGAGAGAGAGGAGCAAATGCGCCCGCACGATAATAATCTGCGCGCGCGCGCGCTCGTCGGGCCCGCTGTTGTTGCAGCTGTCTTTTCCCTTATACATATATACATACATATCTGTGCGCGAGTGTGTATGTGTGGGTATACGAGGACGAGTACGGTGCGCGTCGCTTGCAGCACGGAGAGGCTTGCACTTGAAACGCGGGACGTCCTAGAACCACTGAAGCCGAATAAACCAGAGCAGCTCGCCGGTCGCGCGCACGCCACAGCACAGCTATATACACATCGATGCTGCATCGCAGGCGCACACTCACACATGCTGCTGCTGCACCGCTGCAACCGCTGCCGGTTCTTCTTCTTCTTGCTTTTTGGAAGCCTATATACCGGACAGCAGCTTGATTGTGTGCATCACCATCGTGTGTGCTTACTTATACTTATACTTGTACTCGGAACGACGAGTTTTTGGCGAATGGGTCATTATCGCTTGTATATATATGTATATGTGTGTGCATGTATGGCATTTTGAAGCGTGATACTTGCTCGAGATGGTGAGCTGCTTCTTCTTCTTCTTCTTTTTTTCAATTTTTTTTTTTTGTTTTTGTTGCTTTGCGGAGTAAGTAAACGAGATGAGGTTGTATACGCGTTAGGAACGGATGATTTCATTACTTGCCTGTTTCGCGTCAGGTTTGTCTTTTAGAGAGGGGCAGCATATATGGATGGTCGCAATATGAACTTTTCTCGACAGACAGTAATGGGCATTTGCATTGATGTGCCAATATCAAGTCTCATATATGTATATTCATCGTGCAGGTACCGAGAAAACTCATCATCATTGTAAACATATGTCCAAAGTTTTCTTAAGAACGCGTTTCTTGAATATAAAATTATATTGTATATATATAAGAAAGGTGAAATTTAGACTCTATAAAACTAGTTATCATACCGTTTATACCCACAACTCTCCTGCCCCTGAAAGCCAAAAAACAAAGTTATAGTTCTGTATCGACACGTCAGCTCGCAACAAAACTTGTATTTATTTACCCATGGTTCATCTCGAGTAAAAGCCCGCGCGTCAATGTGTACCGAGCGAAAAACCCCGGTGCGCGCACTTCTGCTCCTCTTTCTTATAGGCTCTTATGTGGGTCTCTTTTTTTTTCCCTCTCCCGCCAACATTCGGCACGCGTATACCCACGCGACTGCAGCATAAACCAGAAGCAAGCGTCAGCGGCCGAGGGACGCAGAGCGCGTCAACATCCGCACAAAAGGGATGTGGACTAGCCGGCGTATATAACACTTTGCAGGGTGCATGTATGGAAGAACCGAGAAAGAGAGAGAGAGAGAGAGAGAGTGAACAATGAAGCTTTTCTCGCTCTCCCCGGTGCCGCACTGCAGCAGTTTCTTCCTATATACATACACACAGAGCGAGAGAGAGAGAAGCGTCTTTGGAAGAAAAAAAGCTTTTCCGCCCGAGGGATCGTCACTGCTGGAGAATAGAGAGAAGAGAGGCCGCGAGTGGCGTACGCACACACGCACATCTGACCTGCTGGCCCCGTGGAAAGAAAGAAAAACGCAAGAATGGAGAGTGAGAAAAGCATCTGTCTTGCATACATATATATGTGTGTGTGTGTGTGTGTGTGTGTGTGTGTGTGTATAGCTAGCGAGGTGGGTGCAGCGGAGTGCTTTTCTTTAGAACTGAGACGCGGCAAGTATATGCGGTATAAGGGAAAGTGTGCGTGGCGTGTGCCGCTTGCAGCAGCAGCAGCAGCAGCAGCAGCAGCAAGGAGATGGAAGAAGGAAGAAGAAAGGCGGCGGAGGAGGAGGAGAAGCTGCTGCTGCAGTCAGCCTGACTTTTGAGGATTTTCCTCTCCCCCACTTTCTGGATGCAAGAAGCCAGCTGCTCCAGACTGCTGCCACTGCTGCTGCTGCTGCTGCTGCTGCTGCTGCTGCTGCTGCTGCTGCTGCCGAGCGTCTTGCGGATCCATGAGTTCCGAGCGTCTGCGGGCATAGCTCCTTATGTTGCAGCCACACATATTGCGTATGTATGCGGAGCGAGAGGATCGAATGGAAAATTAATAAGCCACAGATGAGAGAGAGAAGGGCGGATCGGACCAGTGGAGAGTGAAAATTCGGAGAGGATAATAGATGCGCTGGAATGTTGTAATTAGACCGAGTGATTATTCTGCGGTTCGAGTATATATATATATGCGCCTTCGTTTTCGGGAGTTTCGAATGTATAGCTTTGGAAGGTATATATTGAAGCCTGGGATTTGCGGGATCTTTGTTCGGGTCAGCTGTTTGGGAGATGTTTGCTGACAATTTAGACCGCAGAGCTCTTTGCCACATTTTTCGTACGGTTCGTTTTAAAAATAAACGGATTTGTTAGAGTTTTGCAGTCCAATACACTAAATTAAATCGTACTTATATATATATAGGAAAAGTTCATCTTTTTTTTTCCATTTTCTCTTTTACATACTTCTTGCAGAAACGGTCCACAATTAAAAATAACTTCAAACGTACATTAGTTTGTTTTTTTTTAAGAAATCAGTTTGATTTATTGTAAATGAGTTGGACTTGGAATAATGGTTCGATGAGCTACCGACAAATTAATAGATTGCCAAAAATATATATCTATATAAGCGATCGATGAAAATCGGTGAAGAAAGCTATATATAAACACTTCCAAGGCACTAACATTCCACCACAAATCAACTCTATGTATTGCACGTATATGTAATGTATTCCAAGACGAATCAATATTTCGGAAGGTTCTCGTGCCAGCTGCTTTTTCTTGCGACCACCTATAAGCTTAAAGTGAAATATACCGAAACAGGAATTTATCGATATAGATTCGGAGTTTACGATACGATTTGATTGCCGAGCAAAATAAAATACATTATCTAAATTAGTGAGGAAGAAAATATTTTTACTGCACTTTCACTGATTTCCCTCCATTTTGTTAATTACAAACGCAACCATAACCGTTTCGAGTTGAAAGAGAACATTATGTTACCACGTTTTACAGGACAATAGATGGGTTAACAGATCGAACAGACGGTATATAGGAAGTGGGGAACTGCATTCGGTATAATATATGTATATAATGTTCCCAGCAACTGACATTCCCATGGCGGCAGAGCGCGAAGGTAAAAAATTCAAAATCACTGAAACATTGGAAGAAATAATACTATTTTTTTTTAATCCATCCTATGCAAAAAGTTTAGACCTCTTAGCAACTCCAAGGCCCATCAAATAATTAAAAAACAAAAAAAGTACAATGACAACGAAATAAAGGAAGGATAAGAAGAGAGGATGTATAATGCACAATAGGAAAATAACCACAATGTATACTTATTGATCATAATGAATTTAAGACGCGTTTGACGAACCCACAAAAGTTAAGCTTCCCAACATGAGCCATGATCTCAGCTCAATGTTTTAAACATCCTGATCTATTGTTTGCCACTCTATTCTTCAAGACCGAGTCACAGTACATACACGGAAGGAACAAAAAAAAATGACAGAAGAAGAAAAAAAGCGCCTCGAAAAAAAGGATTGTAATGTAAAAAAAGGAAGGTATAGAAAAGGAAACCCAGGGTCTCGCGGCGTGTATACAGCGAAGAAAACGGCATTCGCGTCACGTACTCGAGCATCGCAACAGCGTTTGCTACCTTTCAAGAGAGAGAGAGAGAGAGAGAGAGAGCTTAGGTAGGCCATTGTATACCGCGGTCGGAAGATAAAAGATTCCGTAATCTCAGTGTCGGCTAGGATGTGCGTACACATCCACCTGGATATATCAACCCTCCATAAGACACAGAGCCGCCACTGCTGCTGCGTTGGTGGCCCAATCGCGCATTCTGATCGTCTTTCTCCGGTGCGCAGAGTTCCTCCTTTCATCCTTGATATAGAGGTGGAAGAGAGAGAGGGGGGGAGAGAGAGACCAACGCGAAAAAGGAAGCCACAAAAGACGATTTCTCAATTTTTTCCACGTGCGCCTGTTATATTCAAGCACACTTGTCCCGCTCCGCGCACATATATATGCATTTTGGCCATTGTCAATTTTTCAATAATGTGGGCGATAAATAGGGAGGTACAAAAGGAGCTGGCGATTAGAGCATTCGAATAATGTGGCGCTAAAGGTCCTTATTTGAATGTATTGTCCGGGCTGCACTGTTCTACCCCCTACCTCGTCGACCAATAAATCGACACTTTTTGTTGTGTTTCTTTTTACACTTCCTCGCAGGAAGTCTTTTAAAAGTAAACGAAGTTTTCGTAAAAACATTATAGAAACGTGTTTTGGCTCCTAAACAATTTTAATTTACCAAGTTTTTCTTTTTAAGTTGGTATATAGCTAATGATCTTTTTTTTTCCAATCGACAAGCGCAATTTGAATAAAATAGTCATCCATTAACACGCATTATAAACTACAACAAAGATCGTCCAATAAAAAAAAAATAAATGGCGATATTGCCTGTAATAGTCTATACCAACAGCGACATAAAATGATTTAGCACAATCATTTTTCAACTGTCAGTCCAACTCTTTCGGGATACCCAAGCTCGTCTTATATAGCATTAATAGAAGCAGTATGTCACGAGGACTACGCACTAGGTTAGCAGCGAACTCCCCCACGCATCGAACTCTTAACGTCCCCATATTTGAATGGCTGCGATCCGAGGGGTTGATCGGGGGTCATCGGGGTATAGCCCGGATAATGCGATGACGTATCGTGCGTATATATGTGTGTGGCACTGTTATATACGTGCAGGACTTTTGACTATATGCAGGGGTATATACGAGCGCGTAACCTTATCCCTCAACTCGATATGCCCCATCCCTTACGTATATACACACACGCAATGCAACGTATCTTTTGTATAGTAAGACTAATGAAGCGAGAAGGTGACTAACGCAATGCGCAGCTGCAAAATAAGGGAGTGTTGGCTTTTTTTTTTCACGGACTCGTCCTTTTGGATACTTGCGCGGAGCTGACTTTGTTCTTAACTTTTGTGAACGGGGGCATTGTTTGCATTGTACCAATAGGCGAAAGGACCTGGCTTGCAAACATTGTTGTGGTTAACTTTGTCAGTGAAATATGAACATCCCTAGGTTGATTCCGTCGATTCAAAAATTCATCTTGATGCTATTTTTTTATATCGGAATTTTTGATTTTCAAAAGAAGATTCCAAAATCGCCAACGAGTAAACATAAATGTTCGATTTCGTTGTAGAGCTAAAAAATGTGCAGATATCGGAATCGAATCAGTCCATATCGATCGAAAAAGTCCATCGTTGCGTCTACTTCTTCTTTCAATCATCCACAATCACGCGACTCATTCATCGCTGCAAGGGGGAAAAAAAAGAGAAGCGCACGACCGTCCCAACTCAGTATTCCAGTCGCGTCGCAGACTTATTTTATTTCCAGCCCAACTTTGCCAGCTCCTTAATGACGTTAATACACCGAGCATAGGCGGGTGCGCCGGCAGAAGGGAATAGTCGAGAAATCTGGGCGGCCTGTGTTATAGGTATATAATACGAATCCCCCCGCAACGTTATCTCGTTGCACTTCCGTAGGCATCGCGTGTGCGCTGCGTGCGCGTCTCCGTCCGCCGTATATATATATACGCGAAGAAACTACGGGAACACACAAGAAATCCGTTGTTGTTGGCCTGGCCGGTGGCCAATGCGTCGGCAACTGCACACACAAGGGAAGTAGTCGGAAACTCCGTGGGGGGAAGCCTGTGTAGAGGACACGTTTTTATTATACATATACGCGTGTGTGTACGTAAGGTGCATTGGCCGGTGCACATTGAGAGTCTGCGGGCGCGCATGGAATGACCGAAACTACTATTACCGGGACCCGACTGTATAGTTGTATATAGCGACGAGATTTCGAACCCTATAGCCCCTAGTATTGTACGACTTTCGAGTCTGTCTGGAATATTAATAGAGAGGGTGAGAGATTACGTGGGTGCACAAATGTGTCCTCCTATATAGGATTCGAGTCGGTGCACTGGCCTATTGTCCCCTCGAGGACCAACATTTTCACTACATGTGGCCTTCCGAATGAGAATTTAGGATGTGCATTATTGTTAGGGTGGGTGGATGTGCGTGTACGCGCGTGTCTGTGTGTGTGTGTGTCATGTACTTAATCATTTTGGATCGAGATTCGATTGCTCCTTCGGCTGTAAATTTTGATTTCCGATCAAATGAGCGGCTTCAGGGGCTTCTTTGACGTAATATCGCGATCGATTTACATGCACGACCTTTTTTTGCTAAGATCTTTTGAAAAACTAAGGATAACCAGAAAAAAGATTATTTAAAAAATATAAATAGAAGGTTATAATAGTAGTTTATAATAGTTCAATTCCAAAATACTACATCTATACTAATGAGAAATATTGTTTTCAAAGAAAACATTCCTGAAAGGAATTTTTTTAACTTAGGTATGTCACTCATAAATTTAACTTTATATTTTTTTTTGTTTTTTCAAGTAGCCATTGTATAACTAAATTTAAACTGTCAAAAAACCAATAGCTTTCATTGTACAAGTATATATAACATAAAGTTTTGCAAGAAGAAAAACAGTAGGTCATTGCTCTTTATCACCTCTAAAACTTCAAATTAAAGTTTTCAGCTTTCAAAAGAATAAAACAAATCAAATCAGTCTTGATTACGTTTATCGCGATTCAGAAACATTAAAGCCCCCAATCGTTTCGCACGACAAGACCAAATCAATTCAGCAGTTCCAATCAAAGCACCATTGCCGGGCTTAAAAATATACAAACGTCTTGATTTACGAGCTTTCCCAAAGCCCCCGCGAGTCTCGCACATCATCCGCAATATAGACTCGAACTAGGTTAACTCGTTAAAGAGGATGGAGAAGAAGAGGGGGGGGGGGACGCCGAATTTTCCCGACACTTTTTACGGGGCATCTGCGGCATAAAACTATACACGCGTAGAGCTCCCGAGAAATGATCTCGAGCCCGCGGCGTTCATTTGTTTCTCGAGGGAGGGGGGGAGGGTAAAAAAAAGGCGGGGGCTCTCTCCTTTAAAAATAGTCCCTCTCTCGCGTCCTCCTCTTTTCCTCGTGTTTTTTGCCTTCAACTCTGCCCAAAAACGCTCGCGCGCCCGCGCTACACCCAAAAAACGAGCGGAAAGGAAGTGGAGATCGGTTTTATTCCACCATCTCTCTCTCTCTCTCTCTCTCTCTCTCGCTCGGCTACTGGGAATACGTAAGTAAGCGTGCGCGTCCAACACGTGTGTGACGCGCTCTCTCATATCTATATACGTGTGTGCGCGCGCGTGCGTGTGTGTGTGTGAGTGAACACACATGTGAGGGATGGGAGAGAGGAAGAAGAGAAAAAACAAGGTGGTCGTGTCAGAAGAGAAAAAGAGGCGAGCGAGCGCTGCTCAATATAGCGGAAGCCAAGGTGGTTGCAGCCTCCTTGTACGGGCCACTTCCGCCTCTTTTCTCTCTTTCTCTCTCTCTCTCTCTCTCGCTCTCTCCTCTTCCTCGCTGGCTCTATACTACCCCCGTAATATACACGCGCGTACACACATGAGAAAGATGCTGGCCAGCTCCGGTTCGGTCGCGCGGTCTTTTTTTTTTTTTTTCGCCGCGTATTATTTATACAAGTGAAAATTGCGCGAAAACGCGCTTCGACGATGGTGCATACCGATTTCTCCGCGGCAGCGCGCGCGATACATTATAAATTTCGACGACGACAGATTGGCTCGATCCTCGCGGTGATCCGCGACCGCAAACAATCACGATCGATATACGTCGAGCTTTGTTTACTTGTATAATATATACACATATACGCGTATCCACCGGCGATTCGAATATAGATATTAAACTTACTTCCGTTTCCTCTCTGCCGCCGTCGCCGCCGCCACCACCGCGTGAGAATCGCTCCTTCTGCTCAGCTCCATACTACGCAAACACGTGCTGCTGCTGCCGCTGCTACCTCCGCGAACCAGGAAATAATCCCATAGCCCGGCATCGATATATTTCAATGATTTTTAAATATATATAGACACACACACACACACACGCAGACATTCATGCATATTCATGCTCGACCATATGCCTCGCGTCGCATTAATATAATGCCAAAGAGAGGATTACGTTTTATATAATACCGATCGAATCGAGCGCATTGCCCGGTGTAGGTATATATATATATATATCGGGTCCATCACCGGATTTAATTCCCCGTGTGTTTAAACAGGAACTCGAACAATTAATAATGAAGGTTTCTCTTTCGCTCTCTCTCTCTCTTCACATGTGTCAGCGTTCCCTCTCATGGATCTAGCGACTCGGTCTGTGTGTGTATGCGTGAGTATACGCAGGATGTGTCGCGAGTATATATACATGAGAGTCTCGGAAGATTTGCGCGACACCGAGATTTCGTTTAATTTCTTCACCCCTGTCCACCTTTACCCTTCGTCTTTTTTTGTATACGGGAAATCGCACTCGGTGTGCCCTTTGGCATTGTGTCCATTAAGCTGGGATCTGGGAGATGTGGAGGAAACGCGAAGAAAGCGAGTTAAGGAAAGTATGAGACCCCGCAGAAAAGAACGATTATAAATGCTCACTTGGTGTCCCGTGTGAATAATACATAGTTTGCGTGAAGTCGTAGATGAGGAGATTTCTCGTTCGAATGCGATTCCGTTTTTTCTTTTTCTTCGATTTTTCAAGCAATGATGGCATGACAAAATAAAGATAGTTCAAACATAACGTGACATTCATAATTACGGACTATAAAAAATCTAATTAGCTTCCAACAATGACACATTTTCTAAATTCTTTATGAACAATAATTACGGCTTGATGGCTCAGAGTGGAAAGTCGCTAATTGAAATCAGGTACACTGTTTGACAGAATGTGAATTGATCCACTTTTCGCGTATGCAGCGGAATCCCACAAACCAAAGTCCGCGTAAGTTATATATCCATTTACAAAACCACGAAAACGTTACGTAAACAGCGAATAAGAAAAAAAAAAAAATAGTGAAAAATTTCATATCCCATAGAGGAGAATGCACAGGAACTTAATAGACAATAAAGCCACTCGATCTCCGAGACAATGAGAGCACAGAAAAAAGGTACACATACAGGCGGTGGTATAAGGGAACAGCTAAAACGAAGGCCTTCGCCGCGTCCACGGGTAGTACACTTTGCATATGGCCCACTTTACATTAGAATCGAGAAATGTCATAAATAGGAAGTAGAGCTGTATGGAAAGAGGGGCCCAGGCGAAAAAAAAAAGAAGAAGAGAAGAGAGGAGAGCCGTGTATATACGCTCTCGAGATCGATTTCCCAAGGTCCTGACGTGGATGTGTGTAGAGCCGCGCTTGCTAGGATATAGGGCCTGCGCGTAAGGCGTATACACAAGAGAGAGAGAGAGAGAGAGAGCCTGGGCCTGCGACGAGAACGGAAGTAAGCAGAGAACGGGAGCGGCAGCAGCAGCAGCAGAAGCAGAAGCGGACGAGGCCCAAGGCAGGAACAGCAGCCGCTCCTCTCAGCTGCCACAGCTTCCCACGCCTGTGTATATATCCTATCCTACACCCCGTCTGTGTGTGTGTGTGTGTGTGTGTGCGAGCTGAGCGCAATCCTCTCTCTCCCTCTCGCTCTGCACTTTGTGTAAACTACTTGTGCTCGAAAGCACTGCTCGCGCGCGACTGCGAGCTACCTGCACTCTCTGCTCTCTGTCTGTGTGTGTGTGCGTGTGTGTGTGGGTAAAACGGCAAATCTACGTACGCGAAACAACTGTCGTTGGTTCGATGGGATTTTAAGGGAAAGAGACAGCCGGTTGCGGTGTGTGTCTGCGACTTTTGGGATTTGCCAGTTGTTTCTTTTTTTTTATTTTCGGGTTTCGAGGCTTTTTGGCTATAGATGGGGAGTAGTAAGCTGACTAGTGTCGTCTTACTGAGAAATGGATTTTTAGCTCTAGGTGTGCATATATATATTGATTCTAATTTTGGCGATCTGTCTGTGTATTCGATGAATTTCTATATGCCGTTATGTTTATGAAATTATTCAAATTGTTCGAATTGGGACGCCTCTTCTAGAACGAGATCGCGAAAATGAAATAAATGTATAGGCGGATATCGAGAAACGTTTCGTTGCGATGATCATCGATTAAAAGTAAGTTATTAGCAGGCTCGAGATAAAGGAAGCGAGTGTCGTCTGATCACATATTCTAACATGATCAGGATTTACTTTCGTGCGTACAAACTTCTGGAATTTTCCCGATCTCGTGTGAGATTTTCAGAAAATACATCCGCGGTCTAAAATTAATTCTGTGCCGTCACTGTCGTAAAACTTCAAGAGAAACCGCTACTATGAACGCGAAGTCATCAAAGGGATTTTATTATGCTTAAAGTTTAGGCTTGTTTTGAAAACAATCAAAATAGTCACTAATCACTATGTATTCTGGAAATTTATTATACCCCAACCGGAGGCTGTACGCTCGTAATACCGTAATTATTTAAGGAAAAATTCTTGAATCTCCAATAGCTTCGATAAATTAGAGTTTACGCGGAAACCCAAATAAAACCTTTTTTATGCGTCCCATATATTTATTTTTCTTGGTTAAATCGATCGACACCGATACCCAAACGCGCCATACCGACATTTCATTTTTAGCCAACACACAAATTTGCATCGCAGCATTTCGACTCTTCAAAAGTGCTCACCCCGACTTACACCCACTTTCGAAAATTTATAGTACAGTCCAGCGATGTCTAGCACGGTAAAAAACGTGCAATCGATGTCTATACATATACGTAGGTCCATATGCCACAAGGGTATATAACTCTCGGCTACGAAAGTATGCAAAATATTCAAGAGAGAGAGAGAGAGAGAGAGACTAGCGGCGCGCGCCTTACAGCCGCGGCTTTATTAAAGCGTCGGGCGCGTCTCAAGAGAGACTCGCGCACACGCACAGGCACACATGCACTCGGCTCTCTTGGTCGAGAGGAACACAAGCCGCGCGCGGATCCGCAGTTGGTCTCTATTTTTGGTGGCCCCCGCGCCTCCGCGTACTCCAAAGAGCATATCTCCCGCGCCCATTCGAACGTTTAAACTTAGGTATACGGGGAAAATGGTGACGCAACGCAATACGGCCGACGCGGATAGCTTGATACTTGTATACATACTTCATCGAGAATATTGGGTCTGCATCATACCGCGTGCTTCGATGTATAGCTTCTTCTACGCTTTCGGATGCGCCGCGTAAGAGTATATTCTTGTTTATGAACACAGATTTGGCTGCGTGAATGCGCACTTCGCTCGGAATTATGGTACATATGTATAAACAGGAATGTTGGAATGCGAAGCAATGATTGTTTCTTATATGGTTAGACATCAAGCTTTGTACTTGAAAATAATGACAAGTTACGCCTGAATTTTTTGTTTTCTTTATTTAACGCATGTGATAGAAAAAAGCAACATATTATAAACCTTCTTGTATCTCTGAAATCACAGCTGTAATAAAAAATATTTCTAATTATTTAATTATTTATTCTGGTAAGAAAGGATTAAAGAAAAAAAAACTCACCTAATTATATTTATTTAGTAATTGGCTAAAAAAAACCGAGACTTTCAGAAAGATCGGTTCGAGCTTTCTCTATTTGCAGATCAAGCTCATTTTAGATCCGTGCACTAAAATCATAATTGGCCGCACGCGCAGTCCCCAAAGGTTCGTCTTTAAATGACCCACTTTAAGATGCGGTTTATAATACGCGCATATAGAAGTACCCGCGGCGGTTGCCTATACGAGCATCAGCTGGTGTTCACGCGAGTCAGCTCACAAAGTTCAGCGTTTGTGGCTCAGCCTTTGCTGCATAAACGCCTAACTTATAATACGACGTTATAGGTATACCTTTTTTTTTTAACTGCCGCGCGCGAGGATGCAAGTAGAAAACCCGTGGGATGCTGCGTTCACACACGAGCCGCCTCCGCTGCATGTACGTGTATACACACTTCCTTTCGGTGGCTGCTGAGTATTTTTTCTCTCTCTCTCTCCTTTTTAACCGCTCCCAACGGATTATCTATATTGGTGCCAGGAGCCGTTGGCTCTCTGCTTCTGGAAAAAAAGTCTATCTTTAACGATATTTATAGATATGACTGCGGACGGCCTCTTTTTTTAAGCGGAAAAGTGTCCCCTTCGATCCGCGCTGAGTGATCACCGTGAAGAATAATCCTTTTTACGATGATTGCAAAGTTTCATCGATACTTTTCTTTATTCGAGAATGCGGTTCGCATGTAGGGGACCTTCAATTTTCCCATTGTTAACTGTAAAATCTAACAGTATTGCATAAGATTGTCATTGAATTTAATCCTTTTATAATATGTACTATTAAATTGAAATTAAATAAATTTTCCATCGATCGAGTGTTAAATTATTATTAACATAAGAACAAGACAATCTTATACTCTACAATAATAAAAATGATAGCCTATACCATATTTATACCATTGATTAATCTAGATAAAGTCACGAATACATTTGATAAACCCAGAATGACTTACGAATTTCATTGAATTGCGATACAGAGAATCGAGCCACTTGAATTTTTATATCGATGCAATAGCCATATGTGCTGCGCTGTAAAATAAAGTGAAGAGAAAAAGTATGTCGTTAGAAAGCCACTGCGTGCCGCATGGTTGATGCCTAACGAAAGCAGTAGATTAATACTCTAATAATGTCTCGAATTCCTCGCTTCGCGATTTAATTAGCACGAAACTGTGCGCGCGCGCGCCAACTTCCACGTTTCACCTGCTTCGTCATATTTTTGCTGCTCGAGACATGGCCTCTCTCTCTCTCTCTCTCTTTTTTATTCACTGCATGCATTTTTAATCTTCGAGAAGTTTCTTGCTCAACGTCCGATGTACATCGAATTCTTAATTATTGCTAATGAAGGCAATTTGAACATTTTTTTAGTCGATGTATCATATACAATGTTTATCGAGTTATTTATAAGGTATCGAATCTAAAATGTATGTCCATAATCGTGTTTCTTTTAATTTTCTTACATAGTAATTTAATATATTCATACTTTTGGAACACTAAGAGTGAAAACGTGGTGAAAAATTTATTGTGTGAAAAATCATATTTTAACTTTAATAGGCAGCCGAGGGGAAAGACTTATTTTTGAATGATATATCTTCTCAACATGTGGATGCATTTCATTTTTAGCTTGTATATATTTCAGCGCTACAACTTTCTTACAATCTGTTAATCGTTCGAACTTTTTTTCTTACTATTTCCTGGTTTTCCTCAACGTGAAGTTTTTTAAAGAACGTTCCAATTATTAATCCAATTTACTTAGCATTCTATCACAAGACTATCATTGTTCATAACGTATACCATAGTACAGTTATAACCCAGACTAGTTTTTAGTTTCGCTAGAAAAACTCGCCCCTCGAAGCTCTGAAAACATATGGACTGAATTTTTTTTTCTTAACGAATTTCAAATTTAAGCCGATCCGGTGAGCGGTAAAATCCCACTCGATATATTATGACGACTGTGATTTCAAAGCATAACGGCGCCGTTCTATTTTCCCTTTATATTTTTTTTAAGATCAAGGTGGACGGCTCGGAGCTTAAAAATATACGACGTGTGTGCACCCTCGATTTTTCCCTCTGCTCTCTGTATCGAACTAATCGTATTTTCGTACGGTTTTTGCTGCGGTTAATCGCGTTTTACGCCCCGGCAGCGTTTGCACACGAGGGACGTTAAAATATACTATACACATAATCCTTGATTCCTATATATATAATCAATTTTGATATTATTCTGTAGGCATAAGCTTGGACACTTGCGCGAATGCACGTGCGAACATTGCCGAAATTATTGAATATACTCTTACGTTGCACGTACGTATTGCATTAAATTAGTCAGCAGTTGCTAGAATTTGGTGAATACATAAAAAGGCCGGCCAATTTATCATCCTTTTTGAATTTTGGAAATTAAGCTAGACTCGTAGCAGCTGAACAGTCATAATTGAAATTCGTGTGATTTCATCGCAATACTTCAATGGGTGACAGCGTTACGATCGTGATGTCACAGGAAATTCGCCATAATTCGATATAATACAAATTTTAACCCATAGAAAATTAAAAAGTTTACGTAGAAAGCCGTGAAAGGAATTGGACTGCGGAACATTATTTTCCTTGAGAAATCTTATT
The DNA here is from genome assembly GCA_900490025.1 of Megastigmus dorsalis. NCBI lineage: Eukaryota > Metazoa > Arthropoda > Insecta > Hymenoptera > Megastigmidae > Megastigmus > Megastigmus dorsalis. The sequence goes on from UELU01144507.1 coordinate 35,812, forward strand.
TATTGCTTCCTTGCACAGGAAGCTCCATAACGATGTAAAGAAATTTTCTTAAAACATATGTTGTGGTGGCAGGAGCTAAAATATGCTTTTTTTTATTTTCTTTTTTTGTAAGTGTACATGTAGGGGGAGTATCCCTTCTTAAATGAAAATTTTGAAAGAACTGTTTATGTAAGGGAGTGAAAACGTGCATAACACAAAGTGCAGTAGCTTATAAAGTTTTACAAAAATATTCTTGTCTTAAGAACTAACTTTTATTTTTAATGTCAGATAGTATTTTACACTGATCAGAATTGAATTTGAAGAAGGAGTGTCAATTTTGCATCATAACATCGCATAGAATAAGACGCTCGACTCGCTTCCAATTACAGCGATATTTGCGGTAGAAATTATTAAACAAACGGTATTTTGAGCGCTATCGAACACAACTTTATTTTTAGATATAGTGCCATTGTTATACATGTATTAAGTATGCACCACATTAAGATGCGTACAGAAGTATTCTTATCAATGATTTTTATGATTCGCTGTTTCAAAGAAGACCACGTACAAAATGGTGCGAATGAACAAAAATTAGGGTGTCAAATCTACAGACTATCAATACACATTAAACACTTACCCAATAGCTCGTTACCATCGATACCCAACCCAATTATACTTTCTCATCGCAATCCTTTTCCAAAACTCTATTCTCAAAAAATTCTCATAAAAAGGACAACCCTATAATAAATCTGCAACAAATCTTTTTCACTCAATAACACAAGTCAGCGTAATGCGATAAAATATGTGTGTGCAGCTCAGATCCAGTGCGAGAGGGAGAAAGAGAGAGAGAGAGAGAGAGAGAGAGAAAAGGAAGCACTGGGTAATCGCGAGCTCACAATTCAAGCTGGCACGAATCGCTGCTGCAGCAGCTGCGTCACCTGCGCCAATCTGACGCTTATACACACATATACCAACTGCAAGCCGTGCACAGGCCCCGCGCACCGCACACCCGGACAAACGAATATAAAGAATATAAACACTCTGTGTATGAGGAAATACTTGGTTGGCTTCATTTCTGATGTTCTCTCTTTGTGTCTTTCTTTTCTTTTTCTTTTTTTTATCAATACGGGGTTGTCCGGGTACTGTGAAAGATGGTTTTGTAAAATGATAGGTTAATTGCTTCTAATTGTCGAGAAGTGAAAAGCTTTTATTCATTGTTTCATTGTTCTATATCATTTTCCCGTGAGAGTTTGTGGATGATGAAGATCTGCAACCCCTCTTTCAACTCATCGTAATTCGGTATACTTGATGAAGTATCTGACATAAAATTTGCTGCTGCATTGTTACAATAGCCTATATATTCGAGTCGGTATAATTTATAACATTTTTTTTCAAAAAGTACTCCTACTGTTTCAAAAATTGCATACTCGACGCTGAATGCGGGTTGCATAAAGTAACTTCCTCGAAATTTGTCGTATCCGCTGGTACAACAAATTGTCTCACGCATCAATTCCCTCATTCGCTTAACAATGAAGCTTATGTGTCTCTTCCACACAAACCTGCAAGTTGCGTTATACAAGTGACAGGTGAAGGGGTTGAAAAACGCTCATCGCCAGCAACCCCTTCTACACTTATTCTCGAAAAAAAAAACTTAAAAAGGAAAGAGGAAGAAGAAGAAAAGTTTCTCCTTCATAGTATCGTCTTCCAGTTGGCGCAAAGAGGACGGAAAGGGGTTGGTTTCCTAGTCTCGTATATAAAGTGTACCCTCCCAACGTATATATCCCGTGGCGAGAATTTCAGCTGCGCTTAATTACGGATAAATTGTGTGTGGAGGCCCCGCGCGCTCCTCGCATTGTGAAAATGGGAAAAGTGTATATATGTATAGGTGCATGCACCATGTACGTGGTATACGCGCATCCCTCTGTGAGACGTGCACATGCTCACATACACGCGTACACCTCAGTCTGGCAACTGGCCCTAATATATCCTAAAGGAAGGGTAAAAAAAAAAGGTGGACTCGAAAATTAGCGTGGCAAAGCGAAAGGGATGAGAAAAAGCGCGCGCGCGTCTATGTGTGTGTGTGTGTGTGTGTGTGCCGGTGCAACGAGGAAAGAGACGACGTTGCGCGCTGCACACACCACCCTATATACCTATATCAAAGGAAAGAAAGAGGGAAGAAGTGGAGTGTGGGTCTCCTATAGGGCAGAAGGTGCTTGATGCGCCGTGGTCTCTCTCTCTCTCTCTCTCTCTCTCGCTTATAAAGCGAGGTGTGCAGATGGTGGAAATCTCAGGAACAGAGGGTGGGGAGAGGGGATGTATAGAGAGGAGAAGCGGGGAAGGAAGCTTTTTTCGGGAGTGAGAGAGAGAGAGAGCAGAAGAAGGTTGCTGGCACCTGGTCTTGCTCTGTGTGTGTGTGTGTGTGTGTGTG
>UELU01144508.1:0-113190 GCA_900490025.1 Megastigmus dorsalis
ATATATATATATATATCGCAACTGAAAACTGTGAAACTCGTGTGTGCCGCAGTACAAGCCATATAATATACTCGCGGAGATAAATCTTGTTTGATCGGTATATATACAGAAGGCTTGTTGTTCCCTTCGCTATAAGAGAGCACTTTTCCCAACGCAATTTTTCCCCTCGGAAGCAATATCTATATATATAGACAATACGTCTGATAGATTTCGCTAGAGTCCCGGACGATCATTTGCCAAGCCGATATAGAAGCGTGCGGAAATGTCCTGGATATAAAAACCTATACAAGACTATGCGGATTCGCGGCCGTTTGAGTAAATAAAATGTTTATTGCTCGCGGCACTGAACGGGGGACGATCTTTCGTTTTTTATAATTTCCGGAAGGAGGGTTTGTCATTGTTCTTGGTATACATGATGAATCGTTGTGCGCAACGAGTGGGCGTAAAATGTTTTTCAGGTTTTTATTATTATTATTATTTTTTTTTTAATTTAAATGTATATAAGATATGCCAGTTATTATACAAGATATAATAATTAGAAGTTCCTTGCTCTTCGTGAAAGGAGGATACAGATATGAAGCGAACTGTACGCGTATATAGAAATTATTACTTTCTATATATATACTATTCGTATATAAATTACTATACTGGGATACTAATAAAGACAGACCAGAACCATCCGCGGCAATTCAATTTCATTGAAACTTTCATAATTTATCATTGGAAAACGAATGGGATACGTATATTTTTCCATTTAATCTCGTACGTATTCCTTTTCAGAATAGTCACGTATTATTTTTAAAACTCGTATTACAAGATATTATCAGGTATCCAGCTATACAAACTACACATTTTTTTTCATTTGTTGACCATTCTTCTTTTTTTTTCTCGAGTGCGCGCTTACCCACAATACGGTAAAAAAGTTAGAAAAATCGTTTCCGGGTTTCACCACTTATAATTATAGAGTATAAATGTATGAATACTATAATTAATTTAAATTATTTTGTAATTTAATATTCAGTCGACAATAATACTATTTACTTCAAACGGTGTAATATATATATATATATACGTAAATTGTAGTTGAGCGATAATGTATGCAAAAGCTGTATAATCTTCTCGTAATCTCCTATGTAAATATAAGTAATTATATATTTCCAGCTAATTTACCTAGTATTTCGAGCTACTGAAATGTACATTATTTTCATCGCAATAAATGAGAAATATATTGACTCTCACGTTTAATTTCCTGGATACTCCACAAAGCAATCCTATAATTAATATCACTTCAATTTAATGGAAATTAGTAGAAAATTTATATCAAACTAATTATAATATATTATCTGAAATCAATATAATGTGCTGTCGAGAGTAAAACTTCCCATTACAGTTTTCACTTTGCACATATACCTTGCCGAAACCCGCTCCATTCAACCCTATATATATATATATACTCCCTTCAAATGAACCAGACAAGTCAGCTCGAAACGCACCGTCAGTGCCAAGATTCCCCATATATATGTAGACTTTCTATAACAATTATATATATATCATCCTAACAATCCCGAGAAGCTGCGACTTGCGCGCAACTCGATCCCGCTCACAAATTCGATTTCTATTATAAGTATAAATCGCTCTCGTGACATATATACGTGCATATATCGTCCGCTCCCTTCTTATATATACATGTACACAATACAGGATTTCGCCAGAATAATGTAACAATCCTCCGAAGAGTGCGCATCGCGTGTCCATTGCATCTGCACATTCTCGCAAGTATACGCGGCTGTTAATAGGTAGAGGCTGTAGTTCACGTCTACACACGTATACAACACACTATTTCTACCTCATCAACATATCGAAAAGAGAGCGATCTTTCCCAGCTGCTTCAACGCAAACGGCCGACGCCGCGCTGCACTGGCCGCCAAGAATTTATCCCTCTCGCAGCTTCTATAACACAATGTAACCTGTGTACATCTTCGGCTTGGTGCAGCTCGGCGGCCTCTTATTCTCTGCATAGCGGCCGACGCGGTGCAGAAGCTGAGTTTTTGTTGCCGGCCGCGGCGGTCCGTGAAATAAAAACAGCACCGATCCGCCCAACATCATCGGAAGCCGCGCGCGCGCGCATGGGAAAGAGGAGCTGTGCCCGAGCTGAGCGCCTATAGCGATGATGTTGTCGGCGCTGGTGCCGCGATGACGCCTGTGTATTGACCCGAGCTACGCGCCTATTTTATATATATATGTGTATCCGAGGTGATCGTCCCTCTGCGGCTTCTTTTCTTTGGATTCTCAGTTGTATTCTTTGCGTTTGGTTTTGCGGGATACTTATGCTGCTGCTGATGCTGATGCTTCGATCGCTTCTCCTTCCGCGAGTTTTTCAAATGTATATAGGTTTATACGCATGAGCGACGCACACCGCATCCTGATGCTACAACTATTGCGCGAGCACTTTGCTTTATAATCGAGATTCTATATATATATGTATAATAGTGGATTACATCGGAGATTACTTCGATCGCTGTTCGATGAAATTATGATTGGGTACTTTTTTTCGTGATAATTATATAGATATGTAGCAATTTTGAGAAAATATATATTTTTCGATCGACTATAGGTATAGAATAGTCCAATGTATATAGGGTTACGTTAGCGTAGTATTCACTTTTTATTTCTTTTATCCTTGACTGGTTCCATTAACGCTCTAATTCTATTAATTGTCGCGGCTATACATCTACACTAATGCAATTTATTGGAAAAATCATTTATTTCCTCGTTGATGCAGCGAATTGAACTCATTAAACTTGTACATGCGAATCAAATTGTGCTTTCTCGCTAAAGAGTACATTTGATGGGAATTAGGTTCATTTTATTCGTTGAACTGCTTTAGTGCGATAAGAGCACAATTGTCTTCGAATCGCATCTTAAAACTGGAGCCATAAAAGTTTTAATTATTAATCATTTACTATATGTATAGTATGTAAGTACACTAAAATACGTAGGTATTATATCCTAAACAGAACGAGGTTAACAAAATCAGATATATATATAATAAATCGTTAATGCGAATGGAGCGATTCGATCCAGAGCGCAGAAATTAATGCGTGTCCCAGACCTTTCTCGCCGGGGGAATAAATTCCCAAACTAAACAATGAGGAGAAAGTCAGATACCGCGCGTCGCATTTAATTATCATATATCCTACATGAGTTTCGCGTTTAATATTTTTTAAGACTCGCAATTATAATTAGTACGGAGCTTGCGCCGCTCCATCCTATTAAAACTATATATCGTGACCTTGAAAATCTGCGCATTGTGCAAAGACTGCCGCGAATTATAGAGAAACCCATTCGACGACGAGATATAAAATATTTTCCATAATCTCATGACAATCTTGGGGTGGGAGAGTAAAAAATAAAATCTCGGTCTCGAATTTCAATTAGTTTCCCTGGGGTCTGGCGACAGATACTGTCTTATACATATAGATGTGGGTCAAGGATGTGCGCGGCACACTTCGTTTTCATCCTCTCGAATTACCACGCGAAGTTGCGCGCAGGTTAAGTATATCGTCTATATACGTTGAATTCATTATCTCGACGCACGGACACGTTGCGAGCGCGTCGCGTACCTCCATATATATACATATATAATGAAAGCACATCGAACACCTGTCATTTGGTGTTTGGCATGCGTTTTATATACGGTGATTCTATTCAGGTCGATGCTCTTTCTTTCTGTATATAATTTTTCTTGGGGTAAAACCTGTTGCGCGCCTTAAGTGCACCATCATTGCTCCATATGTGGCGAGATTATATGTGCGGTTTTATACATAAGTGAATTTTAGATGTTTGTAAAAATATTGTAAACTGTAAAATTGAGACATTAAAGATGATTTGTTTAACGTTGAAATTGCATGGTAATTATGAACGTACATATTTTGAGAGCAGTCATTATAATATTTAAGTCATTGTACTTATAAAGCTATTTATACAATAATACTTAAACTTTGCCTACAAAGTCGATCTTTTCCACATTCGTTTAAGGTAAAGCCTATTATAGAAGTTAAATACTTATAGCTGCCGTCGTAAACAAATTATAGAGGAAATTAATTAAAAAAATGCCGTCCCGTTGTTCCTAAAACACATTTTGTCAGTATATATTCCACCTTACGACCAAATTCGCCCCTCCTGCACCGATTAATCTCGTGAATATTTAAATTCCAAGGCTGTGCGCGCGAGTGTTCGATATGTATACATATATAGCTGATCGCAGTCAACTAAACTTTTGTGTCACGCGCGCTTCCTTAAAAGCGTCGACTCGCATGTGCGTGTATGTGCGAGTGTGTGTATCCGTTAGTGCTCGAAAGGCAGAAGATAAGCAAAGAAACACAAACCTTGTTTTGCAGAGACAGGAGCATGGCAGCGAGTTCTTTTTTTTTTAAAAAGGCTTCCCAGTTTCCGGCCTCTTTGTAAATTCCTATATAAACCGACCGGTTTCAAAGCCAATAAACGTCGACTCTTGCAACGGGGGGGTTATTACGAAATTTTCTGCACGGCACAGCATGGATATAAAAGAAATACAGCAAAATCACGATCTCTACCAATAAAATACCAAGACAAACGTGTAATAAGATGAATTGCGTGATTTGGTTAACCGTTCGAATTACATCGCGCGAGATGGAATGACAAAATTCAATAGTTGTTCGGTACATTGCAATGTCGGATGCGAGGACAGTTAGTTTTGTTCGCATCTGAATAGTCAATCAATGTAACTGACAAACTTTGCAGCATTTATTATTATTAGGTATTCGTACTTTGAAATACTGATATACTTTTCTGCGAAGTGAATGTAAAATATTACGGACTACCGCAAATTTTTTCTTTAAATTATCCTTGCTATCCTCTATATCAATATATAATATAGCATAAGGATCATGCGCTGCGTCGTAGAGTAATATGCATTCACTTAAGTTTAAGCAGACCACAGTAGGAAAGCGCCCCAATTGCCTTCAAGGCAAATATACTTCAAGACTTACGATAAACGGTAATATTAATATAGTTTAAACTAGTTTCATGACCTTATATATAGCTATTTTTAAATATCAAGAGAATAACACCATTGTTTTAAAATTAGATAATCAGCCTTCAATTGTTATAAATAAATTATAGTATACAACTTCGCTTAAGCTCTAAATACTTTAAGATGCGTATTTTACTCTCTCTCTCTAAGAAATCAGAGAAAATATAATCCGTAAACGTTGCCGAGAACAAAGTACGAAACGAATCCAAATTGAAAGATGCACTCGAATCCCCGAAGAATTCCCAAGCTCGCTTTAAGCATACACACACACACAGACACATATATACATATATAGCGGTGGCAGCTCTCGCGAGCACAGCATCTGCTTGTCCTCCTTTATAAGCCGACCTCCATTCTCTGCTCGCAGGCGAGGACTTGGCCGAGATACCGGGCGTAAAACCACTGGATTCCGATGTCGCTGCGGGCAAGACCACCGAAAAGTCGTTCACCGACTCGGGCAAAACTAGCAGGATCGAGATACCCGACGCTAAACCGGCCAACGAGGCCAAAAAGAAGAGCATAACCGACTTTGCCAAGCCCAAGCCGGAGCCCAAGTACCAAAAGTCCAAGGACGCCAAGGGCACGGACGAGGCGGAAACGACAACGACCAGCAGCGACGCGACGACCAAGACCATGACGACGACGACGACGACGAGAAGCGCCACCGAGGAGCCAACGACGACGACGACGACGTCGACCAGTGACAAGCAGCTGGAAAAGAAGGCCATGCCAGATGTGCATCTACTGTTGCGCGGGGAGCCGATAGTGCAGCCGACAACGAGCACCGAGGAGCCGAGCACCAACAAGGCCAATGTCGTTACCACCGGCGGCAGTCCAGCGACGACCGAGAGCGCGAGAAAGGAGGAGGAGGAGACCGCGACCTCGACGACGTTGCCGCAGCCGGAAGTCATCGCGTCCAGAGCCCGGGCCTTGAACGTAACCGCCCCCGAGCCCGCCAATACTCTGCACTCCAACAACACTGACCTCAGTGACGTCAGCATGGACGACGAGGATACGGAGGTCGAAGGTACGTCATCGCGCTGATATATATATATATTTGACAATGCGCGAGAAAACGCTTTCTTTGATATTAAATGATATTGCTTTATAAAGATTTGGGCTTCGTCAATAATGAATTGATCTGCTTATGCACATGGATGTCGAAATATTTTCGGGGACTTTTTATTGTTGCTATTTGCAAAGAGTTTCCTTTGTTCTTTATTATCAAATATCGTCATCTCAAACGGTTCGTCTACCTTTCTACGCCTTGTTTCACAAAATATCACTCTCTAGCCTAGATAAAAATCGGACGATTGTTACAATGAAATACGGCGTTTGTTATACGTTTCGCAGGTGGCGAATACATAGCAATGCACAATAGCACAGAGGCCAATACAACAATGGTAAGCCCGCTGCCAACTGCGTCCACGTCGTTGTGCATCGAGGGCAATACCACCTATGCCGTCGGACAGTTGATCAGACGAGGATGCCAAGAACAATGTTTGTGCGGCGATGGAGGAAAGTTGATAAACTGCGAGCCCGTCTGCCGATCGCCGCTGGTTATAGCCGGATCGAGAATCACCGATCCCTTCTGTCATGCTCGTAATATAGCCGAAAATCCCTGCTGCGCATTTATAGTTTGCAGCGATTCGGGTATGAACATATATATATATATATATTGCATAAATCGTCATTGCGCAATTGTGAAAACTTTCATGCGTCTCCGTGGTGAAACAAAAAAAAAGATAAGAAAAATAATAAATGTTTATTTTTAGCACCAGAGCCTGAGGAAACTTGTGTTTTTGGGAATAGCACAGTGGGACGGGGACAAAAGGTCCAAGATGGATGCTCGAAAACGTGCGTTTGCGAGGCTGGGGGTCATTTGAAATGCCATCCAAGATGTCCACCTAATGACACTGCGTCTGGTGCAAATCAGCACGACCGCTGCGTCGTTTTGCAGGACCCCAGGTAATTTTGAGATTTGTTCATTGGGAAATTAGCAATTTAAATTTAGTTGAAAACCTATTTGAATATTTTCCATTTAATTGTATAATTTGTTTTACAGCGATTCCTGCTGCACCATTACATTGTGCGATGTTACTTTGGGCGATCATGAAATAAAACCTGAAAGTCCAGCGGATCTTTCTGTCAATTTAACGGACGTCAAGGTTCTTAACTCAACTGCTATTAAATTAAAATTATCGTCTAAATCGCCAGACGAAGTCACGATAGAACTTTCAGAAAATAATCATGTATGGAGTCAAGTGAAACCTACCAAAGGTAATATTAAGTGGAAATCGCTTTGTTTTTTTATTACATTCATATCATGAAAGTTATTAAAGCCATTTTATGAAACTAAAAAGAAAATTCACATTTCTCTTAATTTCAGAATATAATGCTATTCCTAACAAAGATATACTTTTTAATAAACTCCTACTATTAAATCAATGATCCCTAAAAAATATTTCAACGACTGTAGCAAATTCTTTAAAAAAGTAAAACTATCGTATGTTATGCATTCCTAAAGTAACGATATCACTGAAAACTTTTATCGTTCATTCAAATGGATATATATAACAATTACTTAAACATTCAAAATGTTTTTAGATGGAATAATCTCAAATCTGCAACCAGCTCACGGTTATTACGTTCGTGTGATTGATGGCTCGCGAGCAGGTCCAGCTATTCACGTGTCAATGCTCGCAGAAGTTATAAAAACCAGCGTTACGGAGAAGTCTGAGAAAGGTACCTGCAACTACCGTGGCAAAACCTATAAAATCGGTGCCGAGTGGCACGATGAGTGCATAGCCATTTGTTTTTGCAACGAGACAGCCCATACCGAGTGTGTAACGATCGAGTGCCCTACGGATTTTGGACTCGACGTACTCGATCCTCATTGTCTTGATTGGGAGACGGTGCCTCCAAACCATGTACCAAAAGCTCCTCATTGTTGTCCACAAGTATGTCATAATGTTGATATCATATTTTCTAGGAAAATGATTGTTGCGCGACAAAAATAAACTTTATTCGTAATCTTTTAAATATGCCACTGAAACATATTAGATTTTAAAATCATCAAGATTAACCGGCTAACTGGTAGGCTTTATTGTCCATTTCCGTGCCAAAACTGGTGCAAACCAATTATTTACTACGTATTACTATAACCAAAAAACAGATGTATACCAATTTGTATGAAAATAGATTGAAAATTGAGAAAGTTATTCAAATTTGTACGTATATGATACAATACCAGAATTGGCGCGACTTCTTTTTTGTATGCTTATGATACAATACCAGTTAACCGGTTAATAGGGGCCTTTTGCTAAAATTTTATATTTTATTAATATTTAATTCTTTTTAAATAAAATGATGCAAAATATAACCAATTAATCGCTACTCACAATTAATTAGCTGTTGTAATAAATTATCAATGTATTTCTTTCAACAGGAGGTGCGATGTCGAAATAACGGTTCGTGTACATACGAAGGAAAGGTTTACGATAACTGGACTACGATACCAACCAATATCACAGGTTGCGAAAAGGAATGTTTCTGCGAATTCGGAAATGTCACATGTCATGCAGCTTGTGCACCTGTTTCGCAACAACCACCAAGTAGTCTTAACTGTAAGCCTCATGAAGCTATTCTCGCTCATTTGCCTGGTGACGATTGTTGCTTGCATTGGACTTGCCCTCCGAGTGAAACAACTTTACCAGGTATTTATATTAATTTTATACACTACTTCATTTTTTGCGATAATGGCCAATTTTGCGAGGCATATGTAGTACAAATAGAAAGTGCGTTTTAATTATAAATCGATCGATGAATCGAAAATCATATATTTTTGATGATGAAGAATGTTGACCTATTATTAACCACAGGGTGGTGGAAAAAGGAAATTGAAATTGTCAACTTTGGAAATTCAACATCATGGTTAGCAAATGTGGAATAGGCTATTGTATATAAGATTATTTAAGTTGGCTTTCAATTTTATAAAATAATAAAAGAAAATGTACATACAGATATATCATGTTCAACATGAAAGATAAATAAATAGGAATTGCTTATGGTTTATTGTTACTAACAAAATTGGAATTGACGGTATACACAGTGAACAATATTGTTCTATCTAAACGGTAATATATACCGATTTAGTTCATAATCCCGCAGAGGATTGTTCGCTAGACTGGTTTGGGAAGTTGTTCGGAATGCTGCTTTACCTAACTATTTGGAGTGCGGACCTGACTGGACCTTTGTATTTCTGGAATGCCTAAAACTTTATGATCAATCCCTGACATGGACTTTCAACTGACTTTTGCAATGTTTTTAAAAATGAAAAAAATCTTAAAATCATGAATGAAATTCAATTTATATTGTTATCTGTTGGAAGTATGACAGATGTAAACATGAACGGTGCATGCCTCAATGCTGTTATAAAGCTTTGTTTGTTGTTCTTGAATAAAAAAAGCATTGACTTTCCAAATAATATAATTTGCATGATAAGTAAATACTCTGATTATTTTTTGAAAATGTATATAGATATTTTTATGATGTTATTGAAATTGAAGATGTATTTGATGTTGTTTTTGATGTGCATTTAACTGTTTTAATAATACTTGTATATACTGATAGTATAAAACATTTATGCTAATGTTATTGAGTGTGAAAGTACGCGGTTAAGCTTAAAATATCTTTATTTGACCCTAGTTTTCTGAAGGTAGTTTTTTAGAAGTTAATCTAATGTATTAAATATTACGAAATTTGATAATAATAATAATTCAAATTAATTAAATATTCTAAGTTATAGTTTTTTTTCGTTCTTTTATTCTGAAACATTTTTACTATTAGACCTTTATTAAAAGCTTTTATAATTTATAATCATTTCTATAAAGTTTTAGCTTTGTATATTCATTAAATATTTACAATAAAACTGACGTATTATTAGAATGTTGGTTAAAAATTAATCAAAATGACAATGTAAATATTGCATCATGCATGGACTTTGGACTGGCTCGTGGTAATTTCCATATACCAGACTCAAATGCACGACCGAAAGAAGACATTACTCTCTCATTACAGGGAAGAATGCGACAACTTACATATACCCCGGCCCTGTTGTCATTGACACTACTGCGAAGCAACCAAAAGATAAGCCAGATTTCAGCAAACCTAAGCAGGAGGTGCCACAAGGTGCATCATATCCTTGGCCTGTATCTGGTGCCACTCATCCACCTCAACCGGCCATGCCCCCCAACTCAGATATTCTGCACTACCCCATGGATCCGGGTCATCCTACCGTACCCTATATGGGTCCTTATAATCCTGATTTTAAACCCACCCAACCGAGTGTAGAGGAACTCTTCCATTTGCCAGGTCACGTTGAAAAAGCTCCGTCTGTTAAGGAGAAATCCAAATCTAAATCCGACTCTAAGAAACCCGTGGACGTCTTCAAACAGCACAAAGACGGAAATATTGAACAATTCCCTGGACCACTGGCACCCGATCGTTTCCCTGAGAAAATGTATCCTCCAGAGAAACCAATACTGCCATCTTTATCCAAGCCTATTAATCCCAATCTTGCGGCTCCCCAGAGTCCTAATAAACTGCCTGGATTAAACAAAGGCAGTGCATCCTCTGACCCTGCAGAACATCCACAGTTCATACCACTGAACGTGCACGATCACTTGTCCGTACCACCATTCGGTTTCACTCCCAATAATGGCGAGAACATTCCACCTGGTCACTTTGACACATTGCTGGAGAGTACAGCAGCCGGCCCAGCTTATAACGGACCTATTGGCTCACGTCCTGAATCCGCAGATCCAAACAACGTTGTTCCCGTTGTATCTAAAAAGAAAGTTCCTGGCTCTGACATATATCCTGGTGAAAAGGGTAAACCGTCTTCGGCCCTGCCACCAAAGAGACCCGATGTTCCCTTACGGAACCCGAATCCGGAAACCATTCCCGATGAGCTTTACCACTTGATCAATCTCCAACATCCGGGTCTTATCCAGTTGGATCACGGCCCACCAACCGGTCACCCAGGTCTTTACGACATTCACCAAGAAATCGCTGGTGGTGAAAAGACTCCTCAACAATCGGCACCAGTAGCGCCGAATTACTTTGGACCCACTAGTGTGCCACCGAAGAAAGGTGGAGCCCTTGGCAAGCCACAAATCTTCACGCAGAAGGACGAGAACGGCCAGACAACGTATCACGTGCACGCATCCGAGGTGCCGAATTCACCCCAGCAGCTCGAGGAGCTGCTGGCCCACATAGCGCAACACGACCCCAGCAATAATCCCTATCAGCAGCATTATCCCGTAGGCCAGCAACAGGCCAATGTGCCATTGCAGGGGCCGCCACCGCCGCCCCTGCCACCTCACGGTTCTGGCATTGACCCGCACGGCTTCGTCGCACAAACGCCACCCGGCCCTGGTCAGTCAGGTTCGTTTATCGAGACTTATGATGTAGATTCGTCATTGGGAACATTTCGTGAGGAAGTCTCTTATGGCTATGATCCCTTGCACTTCTAAAAACACACTGTAAAAAATTCTTGGGGCTGATTGTAATTTGGAGAATGGTTACCTTCATATCAAAATTGGAATAGCTAATAATAGTATTTATTATTAGCTTCTTAATTTCACTATTATGTAAGATTGGAAAATTTTCATTTATTTTCGGTGTTGAATTTGGCATCAAATTTTTTGCAGTGCAAAATGTGCAATTAAGTGACAATGTTCTTAAAACCTGATAAAAGTATATTCTTTTTCCTAGTTCTTCTAAAAGCGATCGATTATAAATAAATAAATGCATATAATATTTTGGTAGGTATTGTTAGTTTATAGAATATAGATAACCACATATTTTATAAATCTTTAGTGATTTGTAATTTTAATGAATTAAGTTCAGACTCAATCATAATTAGGTTAACGATATACTAACAATATACTTTAGTATAATGTCGAACAGCTTTAGGCTAATAAATCGGAATGTAATCTTTTATTTCACAACTTTCACATCACTCATTAAATTCATAAAATAGTAAACTTAAATGATATTGAAAAAATATTAATTTTACTTACATTTTACATTAAAATTCAACATAGGTACATAAAAATAATAATTAAAGTTTATTTATTTTTCATTCTCCACTTCTGGAATATAATGAGTATATTTATATTATGTAATAAATTCTAGTAATATTAATAAAAAATACTTATATAATAATTATCAATCGTAGGTTTTGAACACGTACTACCTAATGGTCAATTCCCAGGGATCGGAATTCCAGGGCACGGCAGCGCAAACGTACCAAGTCAACAGGCGTACGAAATATCTGTAGAAGATTTGCGGGCAATCAGTGGAAATACTGTGCGCTTGATGTTCACCGTGCCATCAGTTCTGGTTGGACTTCACGGTCGAGTCGAAGTTCGTTACACTAGTGATAAAGCGTAAGTTTCTCCTTTAAGGTGGAAATCAGAAGTTTCTTTTTTAAAATTAGCTTGAAATTCAACTCATACTCAAACGCATATTATTTAGTAAATTATAATTCAATTAGTCGACTGCTGAACTTAATAATATTCTATTAATGCAATTTAACATATAATATAAAATTGCATCAATAGAATATGATTATTAATGCAATATAATAATATATAAAGTTGAAATTTGTATTTATAGGAATATCGATCCATCAACTTGGAAATCGCAAACGTTCGCACCTCCTGGAGATCTGATCGATACCGAAGATTTGGAGTTCGATTTGAGTGGCCTGAAACCCTCAACAGTGTACAGATTGATGATAGTGGTAAAGTTGCGTGATTTGTCCAACACGCACACCAGCAAAATCTATCAAGTTCGTACTCTCGACAAGCAAGCACCAAGTTCGACGCCCACAGACATTACCATCGATACCGAACTCAAAGTTCTCCAGGTCAATTCCACTTTCGCGGAGTTCGAATGGAAGAAGTTCTCGAATTATGAATCACAATTCATTGATGGCATTTATCTTATGTACAAGGCTGAAGACGAAAAAATTTATTCCGTTACACCATTACTGCACAGAAGCGTTAATCATTACGTGCTTGATCATCTGAGACCTTCGACGACCTACGAGGTTCATCTGAGCACTAAGGACATAGTTGGGCAGGCTAATGTCTTAATCGATAGTGAAAGGGTAAAATATATTTTTTAATCTACTTGAAATAACTAATTGTTTACGATATGGTCACAATCTTCTTTTAAGTATTAATTTCAAAGAATCTTTAACTATCGCAATGTATATCACATATCTTGTATTGGATTATGTAAAAGTTTAAATTCTTGATCTACCGATAAGTACTTTACTTTGCATTACCAGTTGACTGGTTATTAAAACTTTTTTACATAGTCCAGGATCAATTAATTCTTTCTTAGGATTGATAGTTCACCTTACAACCGACTTGAAATAACAAACGCTTATTATTTTATGCAGGTGAACCTTACAACGACAGCAGAGACCGATCCGTACTCATTCGATGTGAAAGTAGAAATTAAGACGATCAAGTCGACGGACGTCGAAGTTTCTTGGAGCGGTGTGCCACAGCCACAGGACAAGTATGTCAATATCTACAGAGCAGTATATCAAAGCGACAGTGGTAAAGAGGACACCAGCACCTTCAAGATCGCCAAGAAGGATTCGCCCGCGAAAACGATCATCAGTGACTTGAAGCCCGGCACTCGATATCGTCTTTGGATAGAGGTTTACCTGACCAATGGCAAGATCAAAAAGAGCAATGTCCAGGACTTTGTTACCAAGCCTGGAGTCTTGTTACCACCCGGTGCTTCTCAACAGCAAGGTACGCATTAATGACACACCTATATATATACGCGAAGAAAAATTTTTCTCCTATTTTCACATGATTAAATATATTCAAAATGATTTGGAACTTGTGATTATTGTGCAACCGGAATGTAAAAATATACTTTAACAAGTAAAAAAACAAGTTTTTTTTTTCATTACCGCGGATCGTCTACGTAAGTCTACGTATTATATTCATAAATTGCATATACATATATAGTTATTTATTATGTATATATGTAGTAATTAGAAGCTTAAATTAATAGCTTAAATTAATGCCTTTTAAATATTATGTCTCCGTTTATCTACGTTATTTTTCTGCAAATACAATTTATTATAATTAAATTAAAGTTAACTTAAGAACAATAAATAAAATTAATTTAATATATTTTCGCTAATTATCTTTAATTATCTTGCAGGAAAACTTGCATCCATACCTCTTCATGAAGGTGACTACTACGGGCCTTTGGTCATAGTAGCTATAGTTGCATCATTGGCCATATTATCGACTCTGATTCTCCTGATGATGCTTATGAAAAGGAGAACGAGCAGCAAGGCAGATATATCACCCCGAAAAACTACGTCAGCCTACGATAATCCTTCCTACAAGGTAGAATTACAACAAGAGACTATGGGTAATTCTGTGCTTTTGTTTCGCTTGTCAAAGTCTAAATTTCTCTATTTTATTTTCCACTTTTTTCATTCTTCAATGCATAACTCTTCAACCCACCAAGGCATCATACGTTAATTCATTAATTATATTGTTATTGATTGTTGCAGACCTGTGAAGAAACAGTTCCTAATGGTCGAAATAAAACGTACGATCACGAATTGGCAACCATGAATGGTAACAACAGCAACGCCAATAATAAGGAGGTCGCTTAAAACTGTATAACTACATAGATTATAAATATTTATTTATGTTAGGATAGCTAATGGCAAATAGCTAAATGCCCTTAAACGTCAGATCCGTCCATGTTATAGAATAAGTTCTCCACGTTTCGCCAACGCGAAGTGGAGAAAGCATAGTTTACGTTTACGTTATCCAATAAGTTAGTTGTGTTAAATATACTTCTTTTTTTTTGCTCTAAATTTTATTTTTCGAAAATTTACACTGCCACGACTATTAAGTCGATAGCACATAAGAAACTGTCCAATACTCAAGTCATACGAAATAATTCATCGTGTACACAACTTTGTTCACAATCACGTAACCGTAGTTTTTATTTGTTTGTTGGGTTTTACATAAAGGAGAGTACTTAAAACACTGTAAGAAAGTTATTGTACATAGAATTTTATACATAGAGTATATATATATATATATATATATATATATGATAAAGTGTAGCATATAATGGTATTTATATTTTGTCCGTAAAAGTTACTATAATGTTTCAAAATTAATAATGGAGTCCATATAAGTCAATAAAAATTAAGATCGTAACTTCAGTGTATCTTTGGGATATTGAACGTGCATCCCGCGTACTCATTAATTAAAATAATATAATATATCTATACTAATTACAATCTATTTAACAATAAACTAAAATATTATTATCCAAATGTAATAGATATGTATGTACTATTATTAATTTAAATTATAGAATAAAATGATCTGGATTGCGTGATACCAGTAATAATTTTTGTACAGAAAGTATACATATGTATTATCAATTTAATATTATATACTAAGTAATAAATTTATCATTAATTAAAGAAAACATGCGTTTCTTTTGTAAGAACAATGCTTAAATAATGTCGTTGAAAGGTAAAGCACTGTAATCGCTCAACAATCGCTAAATTAGATAATAAATCTCCATCTTTTCTCTAATAAGCTTAAATATATAAGAACACGGATGGTAAGTATATGACGAAAAAGGTAAACAAAATTGATTCACAACCAGGTCTTTCTATAGAAATATTCAAATAGAATATGCACTTCTATTTCTACTTTTATGTATTAAGGATAGGGAACAATAATTTCGTTTTATTTTAAACATTTCCCATCGACAACAGACTAACTTTTTTTTAAGTTAAACGCTTTATTATACTGTACCTAAATGATAGTGCATGTTTTATATGTTTTCCTTGTAATGACAATAGGAGTCAGTACCGGGATCCTCCTTTCTGTTTGAACAAGATAGAAGTTTGATTCAAATGTGCAAATAAATTGCATATTGAAACTGAAACTTTGATCTGTTTCTGACACCTTGTATATAAATACCTATAAATATTTCTGAACTACCTACTTAAGAATTATGAAAAAAGCGACTTCGAAGTTTCTTTACTTATGCGTGTAAGCGGATCAAGTTATTGATACATTGTTAGTAGATTAAATTAATAACAATTTTATAACAATTTTTTATCTCTCAAGCGACGATTCTAAGATTCTCTAGCATCATACCTCCCTCATCAAATTCGCTAACTCACTAATGACACAAGTACGCGGTCTTGATGAAAATTATAAAATTAAAATATCTTAACTGATCAAGACGACAATTTTTATCAAAATTACGTACTTGTGTCATTATCTCCTTACCATAAGCCTGACGTAGTAAGATGCATATACGGCGCATACTGTTTGCGGCTCCCAATTACTCGCTTCTTCTATTACAGGCACCAAGTTATAACGATGCACGAACCCAACAATAGAAGTATAATCATAAAGGAAGGTCTACAATGATCTAAACGAACCAAATTCGTTAATATTCATTTTATGATTAGCGGTACATTTCGAAAGCGTCTTGAAAACTATGCTTAAGAATTTACGTGCCTCGTATTCACAGAATACTGCATTGAATTGAAAAATTGACGCGATCTGTTTGGTTAACAAAATTAACAATTAATTATGTACTATTGTGAATATAGTAAATTTATTAGTGAATTTGTATGTTCGATAAGGATAACAAAGTTTACAAGACGCTTCCGAAACTTTGCTATAACCGTAAAATGAATACTATAGCAAATTAGTAAGACGAAGGAATTTAATGATCGAAACGGACCACAATTTTGCTAATTTGACTCGTTTAGATTATAGACGTTATCCTTGACAAATTGATCATCAACGAACAATGAACTCATCTGTGCTATCAGGAAGTATAATCATATACTTACAGCGTTATGTGACGAAATCGTCTAACGTCAGCTCTACAGTTTTGAACAGTTAAAGAGATCCGAGTCCTATACCCATACCATCTAATTTTAATTGTGTAAACGTTATTTATAAGGAGGATATGTTCTGTAATTTACAAAGAAAATATGCTTCACCAGTTGACTAACGTTCACTTGTAATAAAATGAAAAACTGCTAAGTCGATATGCATTTCTCAGGAAACGTCAAATGCTAAAAACTATACTACTAATAATAAATTTAAAAGATTATAGCTATAATTGACTTATTATATTGATAGAATTAATTTTTCAACATAAATATACCGATCGATGTATATATACTTATTAACTGATTGAGGAATATTCGCTTATTATAATTTTTACATGAAAAATAATTGTTCCATCCGATTGCAATTACTGGCAAAGTATTTCTGAATCTCATATCTTGGTCATAGACGAGAAAAAAAATATATCATCTGAAAGCATGTTAATTTACAGAAAATAAATAATTGCTAAGATGATTGAGGGATAGCCGCAGTCCATGTAAGAACTCTCTTGGTGGTTTTAAGACTCCTAGAAATTGGATGTAATAAGTCTAATTATAGACACTGCGAAGATTACGGAGAATCACGAAGATTTCATCATCGGTAACCTGACGGCTGACTTACATATACATGGGTTCAACTAACATATATTTAAGAAATAAAAACTTGTACAAAAATTTTATCCTTTACGAAAAAGTACTGCAGGATCCTGCATTAAGCTTTTCCTTCAGGCATTCCTATAGCAATGTATCACGCACGGAATTTTGCATGCTTTATTATACATGCAGCTAACAAAATGACTATTTTGGATACTCGTTAAATAATACCGAAAATGGGAATCAGTAACTTATGTAATTCTTATTTTAATATTTGTATTTGAAAATTATAATAACTACCCTAATAGCACAAAACTTTTTATAACTTCATTATAACGTTGGATGAAAAACTTTCTAACGTTAGAATTTTATGATTTAATAACGTTATATAAACGTTATAGCAACGTAAGATATGTCCGCTTTTTGCCAAAATATTACGTCATTAAAACGTTATTACAATATAGATAAAACGTTATAAATTTGTTTTTCTAACGTTTTTGCAATTTTTGATTTTTAAAACAACGTAAAATTACTAAGGTTATAAATTTTTTTTTCTAACGTTCATATCCCTAATAGCACTAGACGTCCAAGAAACGTCCAAAGAACGTCATTTTTCTGACGATGATTTTCAATTTTATAATATATATAATATTATATAATAGAGCCGCTTTTATTAAACACTTAAAAAAAATCCTTTATGCGTCGAAAACCTAGGTTTATGCGTCGTATCTCAAAGATCGCCGGTTCGAATCCCAGTGTAAGAAAATGATTTTTTTTAAGTGTTTAATTTAATTGCGAAAAATTGTGAAGCGTACGAAAATTAATATAAAAGCGGCTCTATTATATAAAATTATGTATATTATAAAATTGAAAATCATCGTCAGAAAAATGACGTTCTTTGTACGTTTCTTGGACGTCTAGTGCTATTAGGGATATGAACGTTAGAAAAACAAATTTATAACGTTTAATTTTACGTTATTTTAAAAATCCAAAAAGTTACAAGTACGTTAGAAAAACATCTATTACGTTAGTAATTTAACGTTGTTTTAAAAATAAAAAATTGCAAAAACGTTAAAAAAACAAATTTATAACGTTTTATCTACATTGTAATAACATTTTGACGTAATATTTTGGCAAAGGGCGGACATATCTTACGTTGCTATAACGTTATTAAATCATAAAATTCTAACGTTACAAAGTTTTTCATCCAACGTTATAATGACGTTATAAAAACATTTTGTGCTATTAGGGTATAGGCATAGCTTCGGATAATTATTGCGATTGTATATTTAAAAAAATCAAATACGGAATATTGATCTTCAGAAAGGAGGAAATTCTAAACTTTGTACCATCAATTGATATGAAATTAATAATGCAATTTCAACTTATAAAATTTTAAAAATTCCGTTAGCTAACTGTACCACAAATTCTACTTTCTAACATGCGAAAACAAGATTTTACGCTATGTATATTTTTCATGAGTCACTCGTAATATAACTATAGATACATGTATATACTTCAGTCTGTAGACGTGACGCTTGACTTTCTGAAGTTTTTTTTCCGTGTAGTTTTGTACCGTACATTTTAATTAGACATAAGTTATAAGGCAATTATTTTGTTTATTTACAAATTAAAGTTTTTTTTCAATTGTTAGAGGTTCTCACATAATTAAAATTTTTAAATGTCAGCATAATTTTATGATTAATAAGTACTGAAAAATAATTTTAACTTTCAAGTTTGTACGCAAATTCATTGATAAAAAGTAAATACTTTGTGTTTATACCTCCCCAGTAAACAATTATCTCTTAATTGTCTAGTAATTTTAAGCTAAAAGAGCTTCAAAAGTGCTCTTTTGGCTTTAAATTGATGGAAAGTCATGAGAAATTAAACTTTTTATGCTTCACTGACTATAATTCATGCCAATCCCTATAATGTACAGCTTAAAGGAATTAAATAATAGAAATTTTTTAAATAGTATAATTTATTCATGTAAAAAGTATGATCTCATTAATTAACAATAAATTCCTAACAAAATACAGAAAAATTCTTTGATAGAAAATAAATTTTTTGGAATTTATTGAGTTAATTTTAGTTTATAAATGTAAATCACTAAAGAGTACAATATAATAAAATCAAAATACAATATTATTTTAGTGTCAAAGTAAAAATATTGAGTTAAACAGTCTTCTACAATTTGATCTTATACATTATTGCTCGGAATTAAATTAAATTCTAAAAATTAAGTAAAAAGTCATAAATATTGATAAAATATGTCATATTACAAGTATTTCTTCAGAGTATCTTCCATTGAGAAAGGCTCGGTTGTAGGAGCAAATCGAGATACCACCTTACCATTTCTGTCAATAATAAATTTGGTAAAGTTCCATTTGATTCCATCCGTAATAGTTCCAGCTCCTTCTTCTTGTGACTTAAGCCATTTGTATAATGGATGAGCATCATCTCCATTGACAAGAATTTTCTCGTACATATCAAAGGTCACATTGTATTTCTTAACGAATTCCAAGATTTCCTCAGATGTTCCTGGTTCTTGTCCATTGAATTCATTTGAAGGGAAAGCCAAGATTTTCAAACCTCTGTCGCCATACTTTTCATACAAACTTTGTAGTTGCTGGTAATTTGTTTCGGTCAAACCACAGTGACTTGCAACATTGACAATGATGGCAACTTGTCCTTTGTACTTGTCCAGTAACACCTCTTTGCCATGAATATCCTTGGCAGTAAATTCATAGATAGACTTAGCAGTACTCCAATCCTTATCCTGATTAAATTTAGGACAATCTTTACCAGTCTGCTTATCGCAGTTCTGCCCAAGTACACCAGCAATGCACAAAAGACTTACAGCAGCTATTAAACCTGATAAAATATTCCAGATCAGTTAACGCTCTCCACAAAATGATATTTTATTAAATCTGTTTTTTATCAGTTGTCGAAAAAATTGCAACAGTGAACAAGAAATTTAGAAATTTAGATAGAAACAGTGAAAAGTTAATTGTCATAGTAAATCTATTAATAAAAAAAATGAAAATATTGCCAAATATTTATTCTATATTTTTAACAAATTATTGGAATGACTCTTCAATCTTTTATTATATTTTGTATGATTTAAAAAATATAATTAATGGTTTAAAATACAATAATATAATTTTATAAGAAGAAGTTATTGAACAAATATCATAAGTTTTGGCTTAATATTTTTATTAATTTTTGTTTATTCTTCATAAGAGTTTACAAAAAGTAAAACTACAGTAATGTGTGGCATTATATATTAAATTTACGCAATAACTTTGCCTCTTAAACTAATTTCAGTAATAACACTTTATTTTTTTTGCATTGTCATTATGTAATTCAGGCAAAATTAAAACCATAAATGATAACAAATTGATATAGTTATTTAAAAACTAATTTCATAACCTAACAAATAAAAACTTATAACAAAAACCGCTTATATCAGTTGTAAAAAAATTGCACAAAAATGTATTAATATGAAGTACGCATTAAACGCTTGTCTCATGGTTAGTTGAAAATGACACTGTATAAATATCATCCTTATCGCCATCAAGAAATATGATATTTTATAAATAGACTAGAATGGTAGGTAATATTGCATTATCATTTTGTCTATTATAAAATATGTATAGTTTCCGTTTAAACGAAGCATAAGTAGAACTTGTTCGTTTCAGAGTAAAAACAATAACAGAATTACAGAAAAGAAAAAAATATACTTACTCTTCATCTTGCTCAACTTTCACTCGTCACTGTCGTGCTCACTATCTTGACGGGCGGCGAACAACTGCGGCCAACGCGGCTTGGGTAGCAGTCTGAAGTCCAGAAAGTGCGTGACTCGGCTCGCCGACAACAACCGGCACTGCGCAAAACTCGTGTATATATATATTGCCAAGATCGTCCGAGCGGACTATACATTATACATATAGTTAAACGCGCCGAGCCGACGATCGTCAAGATCATGGTTAAGATAATAAGAGGCAGAAGCAAAAGCGAAATAATCATCTCTGGCTCGTATTTTTCTTGACGAGAACCGGCAACCCGAAGAGGATAAATTCTTTGATTGGTTACAAGGAGACACCATGTGAGTTTTCACGGAGAAAACTCGTTCTCCACAAGATTTTATGCACAACTCATCTCTTCTCCACTCTCGACTCTATAGCTGCCTATAATGTTTGCCTGCGTATCAAGGCATACCTATACCAATTACTGGTCAAACGTGTTTATGTTTTGCTAAATTGAAGGAAAGACCGTGAGACGAATAATGTTAGTGGTCACTATTACATTTTGATAAATATAGAAAGGTACAATTTTACCCCATTATAGCAGTGATTCATTGGTTCATTAATCATTCAATGAAAAATAAGACTATTATTGATTATTGCGTTTCAATATGTAATATTTTAATATTGTATATTTTAAATTTTATACATTATGTTTGAACGGTATTTTATTTTTTTGACTTATTTCTACTATTTATAATTTTTATAACTACCAATTGCTTATTATTTCAACAATATATAATATGAACTTCAATCAAATTAGGGATACTATTTTATAGCATTTTGTGCATATTAAATCCCTTCGATAGATCATATTTTTATTTGTATTTTGCAAACTCATCACCATTTATTACATGTTTTAGTTATTTGTCTAAAAAAAAACTACATTTCCGACTACATTTTAAGTACAAATTATGTCGGTGAAGCAGAGGCCAATTCACGTATTCGCGACAAATTTATCGTAAAATTTTATCAAAATAGTAATACCGACCACATATAGATATATTATGTTATTAGAATCATGAAAAGAATACCTGAACATGCAGACAGTTTTATATAATGCACAGGTGCTATTTTATTTAAAAAGTACAGTTTTAGTAGCGTACACTTATAATAATTACAAATTTTATCAGAACATAATAACACAGATTTTACATACATATAATTTATTTTTAATTTAAAATATAATTGTATCGATTTTACTAATACGTTGTATTAATTAAAGCAATCTTTTAGTATTATTATGTAATATATATATATCATTCTTCAGATTTATTTATTTCCTGCATAAATTTCACGTATTACAATAGATAGAAGAAATAATGTTTTGACCTTCGGTAAACAAGTATGCATTTTTTTATGTTTCGAGAAATAAAGTGTAAAGTATTTCATTGTTTTCTTATAAGATTAATAATTCACCGTTGCCAATAAATGTCACTGACGATGAGATAACCAGACATGCGGATCCTGGATTTTTTTAAAACTTTCAGAAATTGCATTTTGTGCAAAATAATCAGATATATAATATACACTAATGTATAAAATCTGTATGAATGTAGGTAAATATGTTGATTTCCAGAGCTTGTTCAATAAAACGGCGATACAAACAGGGTCTCATTGTAATGAGCAAAAAGTAACTACTGAAAGTTGCAACGAAATATCCAGGACCTGCATCCCTGATGGCCAGCATCTCCTTTGTGAGTGTTGCTTTCAGCTCCCGATGGAGTAAGCATCATAAATTCTTTTCCTTATCGTAAAATATGCATATGCAATAATAATTTCTTTGTAAATTTGTAAAACAGTAAAAATGAATATAACTTTGAATTTATGAATAGCTGTTCCTCATAGTAACAAACCACAAAATGAACAATCAATCGTTTAATGTTTCAATAATAAAGCAATAATGTTTAATGAAGATTAAGAATTGCAGCAAGTATATATAACCGAAAACTTATCGATTCGGTGTTTCATAAATTCCAATCTAAAAAATTCGAATTGCACCGCGAAGATGAATCAGACGCAACCGGCTTACAGATACCCTTTCATTTCGTTCTCCAAATCCGTTAGAGGACCCGTAGCTTTATACATAGACACGACCTTGCCATTCTTATCGATCAGAATTTTCGATGCAACGTGAATTGTCTCCGTCAATTGAGACCTCATCCATTTGTAAACCGGATGGGCTTCGTCTCCATCGCTATGAATCTTCTCGGTCACGTCGAACGAGATGTTGTGCTCTTGGAGGTACTTCAGGATATCCTCACTCGTGCCGGATGGTGACACCAAACCATCGACCGCGAAGCCAACTACTCTGAGACCAGCTGAGGCGTACTTTTCTTGCATGGCCTGGAGCAGCTTAAAATTCTTATTGGATATAGGACAATGGGTAGCGCCGTTGTAAGCGATCACGGGATGTCCGCGATACTTGTCCAGGGACACGCCGTTGCCGTGGAGATCGTGAATGTTAAAGTCGTAGAAGGATTGGGCGCTGCTCCAATCGGTGTCCTGATTGAATCCGTGTGCACCGCTGATGCAGAGCAAAGCTACGATTGTCTTGACACCTTACCGGACAAAAATTTCATGTACTAAATATTGATAATTTGTCGCTGTTATTCGAGCGTGTACTCGCGATAAAATTTATTGATCTTTTGGGTAAACTTCGGGCACCCATATTTATGCAAAAAAGCATGCAATTAATATATACAGTATAATAAGTTTCAAGAAATAAATATTTAATTATTTGAAGTTTATGCCTGTAAAGTTATTTATTTGCAATTGAATCCAGAAACTACTGACGCCAATACTTGTAATTAAATATCTGTTTATGTTTACGGCTAATTTTCAATAAAAATATTGATATGAATGCAAGAATAATCTTATCGCTACTTACGTTATTCACGCTCTCTTACGATAATTACTAATTTTAATCTCATTTGTGGAAAGTTTTAATATTTTTGATAGTATATAATTTAACTAGATTGTTATTACACATTTATTAACTTTTGTTACTACACTTACGTATCCATCAGTTAGTATATAGTAACAAACTTAAATAGCTTCTTGAGAATACTCTAGAACATTTTTATGCCTTTCTATTTTGTAGAGCTGAAATTCTTTTTATCACATCGGCAAAATTTTAAGCGCTCAGCGAACTGACATAAATTATATTTAGATCCCTTTTTTATTACAAACATTTAATTTGCATAACACTTTTTGTGCGACTTCTAGAAAAGTATTTTTTGCTTGCCTACAATTTAAATAACATTTCAAACGATTATTTATTTTCCAAACGAACTCATGAATAAAATCGCGTACATTATAATTTAATTTAATATCCCATTCTTTATCTGTGTTTTTAAACAAAATTATTAATCGCAATAATTAATAAGAAGTTTCGTCATAAGATCATAAATTTACAATATCAATAACAAGCCGATATAATTAAATATTAAATGATTTGTCAAATTATTCTAGACCTATTACTTTTAAAAGTATAATCTCGGCAGCATATATTGCGATAAAAAAACGTGTAAGTATTAATCTCAAATTCCTTCGTTTCATAAAACACATAGGAGGATAATTGTGCCCCGTACGGGGAACCCTAGTTAACTATATGATTGTATTTAAGCCACAAAATACGAAACATTTTCCAAAAAGAATTAGCAGTCTAGACCAAAGGGAAACTGAGATATGCCTTGCTAAAGTTTGAAAATCAACATGGGTAGTATATCTATAGACATATAAGATTAGTAGCAAAGTTCCGAGTACAGTCATACATCAACATCCATAGATATACTACCCATGTTAATTTTCAAACTTTAATAAGACATATCTCAGTTTCCTTTTGGTCTAGACAGCTAATTCTTTTTGGAAAATGTTTTTTATTTTGTAACTTATACAATCATATATTTAACTAAAGCACCCTGTAAAGGGCACAGTTACCTATATCCGTGAGCATCCTTCTTAGACTTTCATAATTAATATTGATTTGAAATAAAATAAAATATTTTATTCGCAATCTTAAATTTAGTTGGACAATAAGTACAATGTTCCATTTTGATAAAAAAATATTGTCTTATCGTAACTAGATCCTTACATGTTTCTAGTCTAGCGTTTAATGTGAATTTGAAAACTGAGTAGTTTCTCCTTATAATAGACTCTAGCCGGAAACAGTCGCCAGGTAGTGGAGTTTCTGGTCAGATCCTTTAGCGGAATCCGGCCAATTTGTGATATTTTGGCTAATATATATATATAGCCATAAACATGTTAACATTGTTAACAGGGCAGCTTAATGATTGTTACGTAATATTACATGCATAATTATGTTACGTATACTATAATAGTGCTCGCTTCTAAAAACTAATTTAAGCAAACAATAGTAAAATTTCTAGAAAGATACTTTACTTGTTTTATTTTTTAACTTTAAAGTAAGTATATTTAAACAATAAAATAATTTTAAAAAAAACTTCTTTATTTATTTTTAAATTTTAATATTTAGTTTGGAAATAAAAATATATTGAGCTTTAATTTAAATCGGTATGGAAGGACATAGATAAATAGATATAAACAGTTTGGTCAACGAAAATCTCGTGGAGTCATACAAAATACACGCAGAATCTAACTGCACATCTATTACGACTAGCGATACTTTACTGTATTATGACTTATTTATAGGTATATGTAATTCTTAATGATATTTTCTCTTCTACGGCTCGATCCTGTATCTGAAGTAAGTTATTAACCAAATCCAACTTATACCCAAACGGAAATATTTTGCAATAAGCGTTTAAACATGAGAGTATGTCATTAAAGTGTTTCGTAAGTATTAGCATCCGGGCACTAATAGTTAAACTATCAGAATACAAGTTATGATGTCAGGGCTTTTTGTCGTCAATCCTGCAAACTTTCTGCCGAACTTACTCATAAAGACTTTTAAACGATTCATGTACCAGTTTTGACATTAAATATAAACATATTGAAAACAAGCTCTAAAGTGAATAAATAAATAAAGTTGCTACAAATTTAATATTAAAAATCAAATAAAACTTCATTTCATATAAAAATGATCATCACTTATATAGATAGATTTCAGATTCATATAGTCTGTTAGGAACGTTTGCTTAAGGTTTCCGGCTTGCTATTGCTTACAAATAACTGTAGAAAATTAAAAAAAAAGTTTACTGAAATAAAATTATTCCTGTATTAAAAGACTCATTCACTCTATCCGTGATTTTTGTATAATGACTGTTTATGTTGGTCAAGGCTTAAAAGTGCAATGAACATTAATTACTAGACTTAATGCACTGGAGAAGATCAGATAAAAAGTTATCTAAAGTTTTCACTCAATTCATTTGAAAATAATTGAAAAATGATTAAACGAGTTAAAAAAGTTAAATCTAAAATCCTTCTATATAATTAATGTACGTTAAAAAGTGTTTAAATACGCCTAAAAATTAACGCAACCAATTTATGAAAGGAATTATTTCGCTCAGTTCGCAATTTAAAATAATACTATACGAGAAAAAATGTAATTTTGTTATTATCGCATTGTTCTACGAACACGAATTGCGAATGTCGGATTAGACTTGATCACTATCTTTTCATTCGTAACAATGTTTGCGGTTTGAAACTTACTTGATACGCATTCATCAATTTTCACCATTTATTTATAGCTTTTTCAATCAATCAAAAATAACGTCCAACAGTAACTTCAGTAAATAAATAAAATATATCTTTAATTAGCTATATAAAATATTAACTAGATATTGCTATTTACGGATATCGTCTTTAGTGATGTAATATACTTTATCTTTGATAATAACCAAACATCACTTAAAACAGTTAATTTTCTTTTTACTACTACTTACTCGCAACGTATAACTTTTTTATATCATTCCTGGAGCTATAATCAAAAACGAATTCCTATACGACAAATTCAAATTAAGGAATCCAGTTTTTAAATTGATTTTTTCTGTGAAAAATAACTCCTATCTATATATTACTTAAATTTATATACATTAGAAGAAACAATTAACATGTTGGCTTTTAAATGTTCTTAGAAATTTAGAGATTTATAAAATACTTATTAATTAATCATCGAAAGCAAAAACTGGATTGTTGAAAAAACTTACTGATCATCTTGCTGGATTTAGACTGACGTAAGTATGTATTTCTTTGACTACTGTTGTTCGCCAACTGGTGAACTTGGAAAATTTTTGAGAGTAAATTTTTTTTGCCGAGTAATCAGAACTTGACATTTTCTTCGAAATGTTCAATATCAAAGCCACCGTGACTCGCTTAAAATGCAAATTCGCGAATGCACCTAGCTATTGCTATGGTGACGCAAAACTAAAGTAAATTTGATTATTCCCTTTCAAAGAATCCAACTGGAAATCCACCTACAATGCAGACATTTTTCAAACACATGTTACGGTTGTTTTTTTTTTTTTTTTTATAAAACACAATTAATACATCCATTAAATTTTCTTCTTTGTTTATAAGAAGGAAAATTGTTTCTTTTTTTAATTTATCACAACAAGTTGTAAAAACAAAGTTTGAAATTATCTTCAGCATTGAAACTCTGTATGTGTAGATCGAGATAAAACGAGATATTTTTAACGGTACAATAAAATTGAATGATTAATGAATGGTTGTACTATAGATGATGGAGTAAGAACTTTTAATTAATTTTGCCTCTTAAAAGGAAATATTTCTCAATATACTTAGCTTGCTAATCAAATGAAGCTAGCATAAAAAATACTTTTTTCATTTAAAGATATTCATAGAAAAAGAAATTTTATTTCATAAGTACTCATTATAGTTATTAAGTTCTGCATAACTTAATTAATGAAAAAAATCTAAAAACTTGATTTAAATATTTCTAAATTGATGGACTTAATACATGCTATAAATATATAAAACAATACAATTTTTTTAAATTGATGAGTTGTAAAGGATATTTAATTATTTTTATTAAGTTTTTGAAATGAAAAATATTCAAGTTAAAGAAAATTTGAAATATAATTTAATTAAGCACAAGTTTTTAGGTTGTCAAATGTTGCACTCTCAAATGCAATACACTTATCTTCCACGATATTTTACTTGGCTATATAGTGTTAATTTATACTTCCTTCTTACAGGAGTAAATTTTACTCGGAGATTTTCACATGATTGTTTCTAATTCAACAGCTGGACAAAATATAATAGCAGCTTTTTATCGTAAAATATACGGATTGAAATACTTTTATAGTAACCTGCAAAATTTTTACTGGATATTAAAAATGATCATTTTATTTACAATGTTTTTTATAACATAGTTTTCAATAGTTTTAATCTCAATGTCTCAAAGAAAACTCATTCTAAATCACATACAATTTCCTCATTAAAAAAGATTCTTATTAAAAACTAACAAATATTGCCTCTTGTAAGCGCAAAATTTAAAATGATCGCTAATAAGTCATTACAGAACTATGCCACGTCGCGTTATCATAAAGCTAATATGTTAGCCTTCATCTTTTTCTAAATTATAGTTAATATTCCTCAGTTTACTTTTTGCAAAAAATATGAACATCAAGTACCAAAATCTCAAACAGAATATTATTTAATCCACTGATCTATATCGACCGACCACCATCGGACAAGTACAAGCTTCTTTTACCCAAGATTTAAATAAAGCTTTAAGTAAAATATACGCACGAACCCTTGGTTTAAATACATAACATGCAATGTTTCCAAATACCGATAATATTTTGAACATTTATTTATCAAATTATTGATACATTATCATTATAATAACAATTGTGTGATTATGATATGTAACAATTACATATAAGTGATGATTAAAAGTATTTTAAGCTTGACAATGGAAGTAACGCTACTTATGACACTTCCGAAATTCATTTATTTATTTTTCAACAAATCTATTGTGTGGTCCGGTTAGATATTTTCGTTAGAATTTTCATTAAATTAAAAAAAAGTTATAAATACGAATATTAAGGCGACGTCCCTTACACTTAAGGAGAAATTTTATGCTGACGCTATAGTATAGGTAATATAAAATTTAAAAAATATCAAACTGAAATTTCGAAATTATTTTTTAAAATTTCTTATATAATTCATGGATTATTTTTAAAAATATAAAATTTAAAAACGATGTTATACTTATTACTTTATTTATAAATTATGTTATTATATATATGTATATGTATATGATGTACATTGGAACAAATAATTAATTTGGAGGAAGTTAAATGCCGATGCATTGGCATCGGTTTTTCTTATTGGGTTAATATTAATCAAAAAATGTCCAGAATGTATTGTCTATAAGTAAATATTCTTTGTAAACGGATTCATTCTTCTTTATAAATTCAAATATTCGCGCTAACTTAAATGCACATTATATATATATATATATATCACATGATGACAACAAACATATATATATATAGAAAATAAGTATATATATATATATAGGTATAGCCAGTATGCTCCATAATAAAAGGCGGTAACGCATCATGGTCACCCAACTTACTGACACCGGATTGGTCCATTTGATATGTAGGAATTATGGGATACTGTATACTGATCAATATATACTTAATATGAAAGAAAAAAAGCCCCTCTTCAGTCTCCAGTTGTTTACGAGATAAAAAGAGGTAGATACTTACTCCAGTATTTCCAATTTCAATTCTTTCGTCATTGAAGCTCTTCGAAGTCGTAGAACTAGAAGATAAATAGTCGACCTTTGTAGAATTCAGCGACATCTTTCTTAGTTTTCAAATAGAGAATATACTAAATAAATAGAAGAAAAACAATGAAACGTTTTTTTGTTTTCTTAATAATCGTAATAACAATTCATAGGTTACTACATAGCGTGGCTGCTTGAATA
This sequence comes from Megastigmus dorsalis, assembly GCA_900490025.1. Taxonomy (NCBI): domain Eukaryota; kingdom Metazoa; phylum Arthropoda; class Insecta; order Hymenoptera; family Megastigmidae; genus Megastigmus; species Megastigmus dorsalis. The sequence goes on from UELU01144508.1 coordinate 30,360, forward strand.
CTTTCCATTCCATGCTGCACCAATATTATTACTATGTAAGTGGAAACAATCAGCAAGCATCAGAATAGCGTATAAAACATGGCGTGATTGCATACCTATCGCTAATTGTACCGGTATATATGGTTACAGAGGTATGCATTTTTATACTATATTCGATTATGGCTAGTGTAGTGGTAGTAGTGATGTGATTTTTAAAAAATGTAGCTAATACATTAAATAACATTTACCTAGACCTTGTTCGAAATTCCTATCGTGTTGACAATAACCTTAGTTCATAATCTAACCTATACTTGGTTTTTTATTGAGTGTACATAATAATATCAAGATATCAAGATAAGACTACTATATTACGCGGAATACACAACTTATCAAGTTTATGATGTAGACTCTTCCTGTGATATGAAACAACGAAGAGAGAAGAAAGAGGTTAGAAGTAGTGAGTGAAACAGATTCCTATGTAGACTGATAAAATGTATACAACACTTGTAAAAAATCGTGTTTGTAAGGGTAGCAATGGTTTTCATTGCACCTTATGTGATGTAGAAATAACTGATATAGATGCTGCATCTAAGCATGTCGCTTGTGATGAGGATCATCTTGATCAAATGAAAAATGCCATATTATTGAGAAATTTTAAATTCGATGAAAAACAGTGTATTGAACTTGCCTACAATGGTATTTTACCAGTTAGCAGTAGAGAATACAAATGTACATTTTGTTCCTGTTCCATTCCAAAATTGGATCATATTTCTGAACACATTAGTGGTAAAAAGCACAAAACAAAACGTAGAAAAATATTACCAGACTATGATACCAATGATACAACTGCAGATTCACCTGCAGATTCACCTGTAGATTCAACTGCAGATTCACCTGCAGATTTAACTGCAGATTCAACTACAATAGAAAATCAGCCAAAAATTGAAGAACCTGCAATAGAAAATCAGCCAAAAATTGATACAGTTCCTACCGATCTTTCTGAAGATCAATATAAGAATACAGAAACATCTTCTAATGACACTTCTACAGAAGCATCTTGTAATGATGTTCATACAGAAAAGTCTTCTAGTAGTACATCTACGGAAAAATCTAATAATTGTTCCATAGAAAATGTTTCTCCAATTCATTGTTATAGCTGTCAAGGTAATTTAGATTCTTCTTCAGCTTTGTTGTACCACAGAATGTTCCACTTGAGCCAAAGAAGTTCTAATATTACCGACATTATAACTTTTTCTATAAAAGAGAATAAAAAGATCATATATTGCATTATATGTGACGATGTTATGAATAATGAAGAAAATTTGGATAAACATTTGAAAGAAGCTAAGCATCAAAAACGGTTAATTGTTTTACGTTGTCCCAGTAATGCTTATATAATGAATATGCTATATTTGAACTCTGCATTATATCCAAATATGCATATTTCTCCAAACAATAATATCTATAATACTTTGAATTCAGAACTTGAAAGATATTTATTTTATTTGGGGTGCAATATATATTCTCATACATTCCTACCAATAGTACCGAATTCAGTTTTACCTGCATATTTTTGTTTCATTTGTAATTTAAAATATATAGATGAAAGTTTATTGTTTTTGCATTGCAGCTATGATTACGGTCATAAATACAGAATGGAATCCATCAATTTAATATTAAAGGATAAAAATATGAAGTTTGTAACATATTCAAATAATGAAGTTTTAAAGTGCTTAAAATGCCAAATACAGTTGACTGAATTACATGGAGCAGTATCTCATCTTTCTGAATACCAGCATGTAATGGAAAAACAAGTTGAAAATGAAAAAGCAATGTGTAATAATGTGTATGTAGTAAATAATACAAATGGTTGTAGGGACATGTACGTATGTCCTATTTGTAAAACAAATGTAACATATGATTATATGATGGTTCAACATTTAGAATCTGATTACCATAAAAATAGAGTAAAAGAGCATTATGCGAACATTGACTGTGGATCGTTTGAAAAGATAATTTTCTTTTGTCCACTGTGTAAAATGAATTTTTTCGACGATAGAACTTTATTAGAACATTTTTATCAAAATCATGAAAATAAATTTAAAAATGTTATTCAAGCAAGCCATAATATAATGCTTACAAATTCTGCAGACAATTATCTGCATACAAATAATCCGTTCATGAATGGTACAGTTAATCAAAACATGTACCAGTATTGTAATGAAAAATATAGGAATGTTAATTCTATGCCTATAAATGTAGATTATGCACTTAATAATTTAGTAAATCTTAATTTAGATAAAGATCATGAGCAAATATTAATGAATGGTTTAAATTCACATAAAAATGCTTTAAATAAAAAAAAAGAGAATACTACAACGACTGCAATGATCCGTACTAAGAATTTAATAAGTTTTAGTCCAAGATACGTTAAGTTATGTCTTGAAACAGGAGATGAAAATATTTTTAAAATAGACCCAGAGAAGATGAGAAAATTGGAACTAGGTATAAGCTTAACTTTTCCATATATGTTAGACAGATGCTGCATTCCATGTGGACATGTGGTTTCTAATGATCCACAGTGTCTATATGAACATTTACGCACAGAAGGACATGAACAGAATTTACAAGAAATGGAAGATGACGATGAGTATTTTGAAAATTATCCAAACCAATTCAGTAACTTAGACCTTGCTAAGTCATATATGTATGAAGATTCAGATGAATGGGTCAAATGTGCTGCCTGTGATATTAAGATACAAAACTGTGATGAAAGTCTTCGCAGTCACATTGAATCTAAACCTCATGCTGAAAGATGTGAACCTTGGAAGAAAAAAACTGATGAAATATTTAGTTTATTCAATAATATGTTTAAAGACCTTTGGTATTACATAGAAAAATTTTTCTGCAACATTTGTTGTAGTCAGTTTGAATTTGAAGTGGATTATGCTAGACATTTGGAAAATTCAAAACACCTAAAAGAAGTTGAAAAAAGGATACTTAGAAATCAAAGTTTAGAGTTTGATTGTTGCATTCTATGCTCAAGCTTTTGGTATGGCAAGTCTGATCATCATACAATTCATTGTGGCAAAAGCTCCCACAAATATGTATTGAAATCTCGTGATTTCACCGTGCCTGAAATGACTGATCAATCTATAAGTTTATTGGCTTCCGTTGAACAGACTATTTACAATTTATTAAAAGAATCAGATGATGTAAAACTTTCTCAAGTAGATACTGAAAAAAAAATACTAGAATCTGTGGAAATGGTTATAAGAATAAAATATCCTCAGGCTAAAGCTTACTTATTTGGTTCAAGGATTTCAGATTTAGGTTTTGAAGACAGCGACCTGGATATATATTTAGATTGTGAAAATATGTATGACAAAATTAAATCAGCTGATGAATCTCAAGAACAATTGATGGTAGCTCAAGAATGCTTTCATAAATATCAAGATATCTGGATAATTGATGAACTCATTTTGCAAAGTAGAGTACCTATTATAAAATTGAGACATAGGTTTACAAATCTTAAATGTGATATTTCATTTATCAGTGCCCTTTCTGTTGAGAAATCTAAAATACTTGGGTAAGACTTTTTCTTTATACAATATATACTTATATCAAATATTATCATTTTAATAATGAATGTAATGGTTTTCCAGATATTATACTAAAGCATGTCCACCTTGCCGAGAATTAATCCTGTACTTGAAAAAATGGAATGTGTATTGTCGATTATCAGGATACAAAGGAATATCGACATTTGCCATTTCTTGGCTTGTAATTTTTTATTTACAAGTTATTGGAATTTTACCAAGTGTACTGAATCTAATAAAGCTAGAAAATAATTCTAATATAATAGCTGGTAAAATACATTTTAAATAATTAAATAATATTTTATGAAAGAAAGACACATTTCTAAATTCAATTTTTTAGGTTGGGAAACTGGAGTCTCAAAGATAATTCCAGTAGAAAAAATGGATCAATCAGTTAAAGAACTTCTTCGAGGATTCTTTTCATATTATGCTAAATTTGATTACATATCTGATGTAGTTTGTCCATTTCTGGGAAAAGTTATGAAAAAGAGTAAATTTTCTGACATTAATAATTTACCTGAAGAAATGGAGATTTATAAAACTCAAATTAAACAGGAAAAAGTGGAGTTTTTCCGTTTGGATTCGCCTATGTGCATTCAAGAACCAATAGATTTATCTCAAAATATTACTAAAGCAGTTACCAAATTACATTTAAGGATGTTTAAACAGTATTGTGCTGAAAGTGTTGCATGTTTACAAACGTAAACCCATTGACTAAAAAAACTACAAACTATATAAAAATAAGGGAAATCAGTAAGTTTATTTTTAAAGTGACAAATCATTATATGAAAATAATTATATTTTTATGTGCCAATCGAAAATACTTTTAATTTTTTATATTCTACATATCACGTCAATTACAAATAGATAGATAGTATAGGTACATTTTTTTATATAACATTTGGATTCTAATAATGAATTTCCAAGTTTACTATTACACTAGAATAAGCATATTTTTACTGTTCGAATACATTCCCTTATGATACATTTATTATTACTATTACTATAATTATTATTAATTCACATTATTATGTTTAAAAGTGTGATCACAAAACCAAAATAAAAAGGTAATGATCATCTTTTTTAAGAGCATGTTCCCTATCTTACTTCACTACACTATTTTCATTTTCGTAAAAAAAAATACATAGATTTATGCAAAATAAAGACATTATTGCATTTTCTTGAGTCTTAATCTACTGTTTCATGAAGTTCTAAGCAGATATTTGCTATTTTTAGAACTGCAATGATGTCTTCATTTTGCATAAATCTATGTATTTCTTTTACTTGAATGAAAATAGTGGAAAGGTAAGAGGTATGACATCCACTTAAATGTCTCTGCTTTTATGTTGAGTTTTTTTTAAACATTTGAGAAACGTTTTAATAATTGTACTCCGTTTTCTTTTTTGTACATTGTAACACAAGTTTCAAGAATTTTACGAAAAAATTATTTCTTCGTATTAACATGAAAAAACATTATAAAAATTTTTTATAAAAAGAAAAATTTTAAATTGAGTATTAATAATATCGTAAATTCATGGCATTTACGTGAAAATACACAACATACTCAGGCATATGATGTAGTATTATTTTTATCTACTACTTACTGTTATTGTTTAAAAATATTTTCCATTGTTATATATGCGCAACATGTATAGTAATAATTAATAGTTCTAAATTACGTATGTCAATTGCTAACGACAATTTCAATTTTGTTTTGATATCAAGTTTTTATAATTAAAATATTTAAAAAAAAATTATGCGCATTTATTTATTTAATAAACTTTTGAACCACTCCTACAAAATATCTCCAAGTTAGAAGGTACCTCCAGATCGACATTTACATTATCTGCAAAGTTTGATTCACAAAGTCAGAATTTGCAATATCAAACGTTGATGACTAAGACTATATAGAGATAATCTTAGTCACTATTATAATCATTACATTTTTCCAGTCTTTCCAAAATATAATTAGTATATTATATTCTCCATTTTAGTCATCTTATAATTTTTTAGAGTCTTTAATCACATTAAAAAGTAATAAAATTAATGTTCGCATATACTATCCAAAGAATTTTTCTTGAATAATAAACATTCTATTTTAAATACATTGCAATTAACCTGTAGATCTCATTTGTAACTACAAACTGTTTTAAAAAATTGTTGTCTTAAAGCAGCCTGAGCAAAGCATACCAATTAAAAACGAAATATAAATATATATATGGTTGAACATTCCTTGTTTTTTTCATTTTTCTATTTCTATTGTACGTCAATTCAAGACTGATATACCTTTAGAATTACGGTGTATGTTACGTATAGTATAGAAGAGGAAATTGCAATCGAATCGTTAGGCTAAAGCTTACAATAAAAAAATGCTCTAAAATGCTCTAAAATGCTACATTGATTTATTATTTTTTTCCCGGCGTCCTGGAGAGAAATGCTTATCTTTAGTGCTGGTATGAGGAAAAACAGTATACGCAATCTGTGCGTAAGTATAGTCTTGCAAGTAAACTTTGAATGCAAAATAAAAGAGCGCAATACTACATCTAGCTATTTAAATTTCAACTTTCCGATTTATAAAAGTTAAAATATGGTAGTTAAGTTTACGCAGTATATAGTATAGGTAATGATATTCCATGTTCAATTTATACCCTAAGATGATAGATAAGTAGATAAGTTCCGTATATATTACGACTACTTAGTCTTGCCAGCTATTGGTATCTTCTACTTACATGACATAATTCAAGTAAGCATCGATATATGTCTTACTATTGTGGACTTATTCTACTAGATGAAAAACTAACATTATGTTTTCTATACCTATAAAAATCGAAAATCCGAATTGCAAACGCATGACACGTTCAGCAACATTGTAAAAGAAGTTCAATGACGATCAACCGCGAATATCGCACATGAAAAAGTTTTATTTACCTTCAATCGAGCAAAACTTTAATATTCATCGACAATAATTTATTTTCTATTTGGTGGAGTGGATATGGTGTTTGAGGACAATGATTAATATTGTTTATTGTTCAATTTAACTTCTTTATTAAGTAGCGTGTAGTCGCCATATGACTGCTTAGCTAGATCTGATAAATACGCTTTAGCGCTAGCTCTTATATCCATTCTTACGTCTATTGCATGCAGTCTCCTAGTATATATTACGTTTCATTTTGCATAAAACTTACACTATATCACATATTCTAAACTATACAAAGTATAAGCGATCATATATATATTGGTCAGTCGTAATGAATCGTTGAAGTATTCGAAAATTAGCGCTACCACATATATATATATATGTATGCAGGAGTAGGGGGAGACGCACTAGCAGAAGACGAAGCTGCGCGTCGGAGCTCGCCATCACATGGTAGGCGCGAATTCAGAGGCCGCAGTCTGCGCGTCCGCCAAAGTGTCGACTCGAGTCTCTCGAGCCAAGTAGTATAGTGTAGGTAGTGGTGGCAACAGCTCCGCGCGCGCCATAGCAGTAGCATCATCATCATCAGCAGCAGCAGCAGCAGCATCAAGAGCAGAAGAAAAAAAGATATCGCGCGCGCGCCTTAGGCGGTCGTTATATCAGCTCTCTGCACATACTTCTTTTCTCAACGAGCAACCAAAACAATCCGCCTTTACCACGACATATATACTAAAGCACCGATAGCCATCAGCACACGCTTTCATTCATTGAGACAAGCGACCAGAAGTAAGCAGAACGAGTGGTGAGAGAGATCGAGAGGTTGGAAAATTCGTGGACGAGGAACGCAGACAGAAGAGTCAAGGGACGGGAATAAGTATACAAGTTGATAGACCAGGAAGATGGCCGTCGAGAGCATCGTCAATAAGAATACCAAGCCACTGGTGCCGCTCTTCTCCAAGTCGGACTGCGTCTACACGAGCTGCTACTGGTAAGCCACAACGTTCGCAACCCCTTCAAGGACACTGACTCGTACATTACTCACGCTCCAGGGGGGTGATAAAATAAAAGAAAAAAGAATATCGCAAAAAGAATGCACGAGGGCGCCGAAGGTGATGATATGTATATAGTTCTATCTCACTCGCTCGACAGTGTTATGTCGTATTTATGTCGTATTGACAACAGGCCGATTCTGCAATGACGCCTCTCGGCGTAGTGAGCCGAGTGAGTGATTTGTACTGGATACCAACTGAAGGCGGTTCTGTACGCAATGGATTTGTATTGAGAAAGGGTTAAATTTCGGTTGGTATCGTGCGAAATCACTAGCTCGAGTCTGCGAGTGGAACGCAGCTGAATTGCAGCCATGCAGAATCGGCCGTAGACGTGGAAGGAGGCACGTACTGCGGCAGATCCCGCGTCGGATCGATACATGTGTTGCAGAGGCATGAACGCACGACTACGACGGCGGGACAACAGGACGCACGACAGTATAGAGCCATGTTTCTTTTTTTTTATTATTTCTTTCTTTCGCGCTCCCCCCCTTTTTTTTAATAATACGACAACTAGCGCTTTATTATTAATTCAGGGGATTGTGCGTTATTGTTGCGCGGGAGGTATGGAAAGCCAGTTTCCGGGAAACGGGCATTTTAAAAAAGGAAAGATAAGGACGAGGTGTTCAGCGCGTTTTGTTTTGTTGTGTTTCACTTCGATCACGGGGGCGGCAGAGAGGAGGAGGAGGAGAGAAGGACGTGTGCATGCGTGGGGTGGTATACGCGTGCATTTTTTTTTGCTTTCATTTTTTTTTCACAATTTATCGTTTTATCGATTGTTTTTGTATGCATTTTTTACGCGACGATGAAGTGTATATGTATGTACATGCGCGGACGACGGAGGTGGCTTTATTATTTATGAGTTTCCTTTTTTACATGTATATATATACCGGGGTAGTCTCTGCACAAGTGCGCGTATACTTATTGCTTGCGAGGTCGAGAGCTTTTCCTTCTCGACGCTCGTCCTACGATTCGTATAATTAATGCGCGAACGTTTAAGCAGGCGTTTGACTTTTTTTTTCTTTACCTTCTAAATGCGCGTTTAGGGTTGGTTAGCGATACTCCTATTACCTAAGAAAGGTTTTTGAGGATATTTTTGGGCTCAGCGAGTCACAATAATACTGACGCGTGACATTTTCTTTGACGGCTCTCGTGTGTGTCGGTTTTGACCTTACACCTGTACATTTTAATGAATTGACACATAAAGAGAAGCTTTTAAACGATGTAATATTAATTATTTAGAAGTAGGTAGACATATTTTTTTTTCTTTAAAACAACTATTGTACCGTTCCAATTTTCTCTTTTATTGTTATTACAACTAGATGCATGAAGAAAATAAGTATATTTTAGTAATTAGCTTGAACGTAAATTATGATGCTATTTGTATACTATAATTACTGTATGCAATTGAACTTAATTAAATTTTTGAAAATGTTAAGATTAAATAACGACCCGTAGCAGTATAGAATTTACTTTTCACGTTTAATTCTATTTTAACACTTTATTCATTACAAATGTGCACTTTTTTTTCTAAAATTTTAATTCAAAAGCATACTTTATGACGTGTGAATAAGGGATTCAGAAAAACAAAAGTCGCTGATGAATAAAGTTTTGAAATATCTGCTTCGTCATTTTTTCAATGGTGTTAATTATTCAATGTAGCACTCGATAAACGTGTAATCAAACTTCTGGACACAGTATAAATATAACGCATACACAAAAAAATATGTCAGGGATAATTTTCATTTCTTTTTAATATAATACAATAGATAAAACTTTTCTATCGCGAAACTTTAACAACTTGACTCGTCTACACATATTCTAATGGTTATTTTGTAGAAAAAGAAATGTCTTAATCATACGTGTATTAATTGCAATGTTTCAAATTTGAATTTATCGAAATTAACAGTTTTTGGACTCAATTATTTATAGAGAAATATAGAGAAATATAATTTCGTTGTATATTATTTTCGTATAGTAGGCATGTATAGAATTGCATACGGAAGTTGATATTAATTTTAAATAGAAACAGTACAGCCATAAAAATAAAATTTCATATCCCCTTAAATAATTGTAAATCGTCATGACCATTGTACACAAATATCTATGTATTAAATAACAATGGATAATATTAAAAAAGTCCGGCTGTTTTCACACTTCTTTTAATTTACATAAAAATCAGTACTATTATATTATTTTATAACGTAAGCTAGATTAGAGTGAAACATCAATTTATTTTTTGCTAATAATAATTAATGTAATAAAAAATTCTACTCTCTGTTTAACTATAATATATATTAACGTTGCTTATTGCCTGCCATTCTCCTGGTTATTTTTAATTCCCCTGTTTCGAATCTCTTGTTTTAAAAGAAAATCCAACGTTTTTTGTAATAAAAATAAGACATATAAAACACCCACAATTTTTCAGTGAATAAAAAACATTTTATTTAAAATAAATCTCCACCGTACCTAACAGAATCGTTAAAAATATGGATTAAAATGAACGTCCGACAATACTCTGCATGTATCTACTTCCATACAATTAACAATTCATTTTCATTTCCTTATTGTTACGCGCGGAGATTTAATTTTTTTTATCAATTTATTATTTTCATATACTATAAATTATCTCGTTCGTACATTTTTCTTATGGTGACTATATTTTCAAGGTTTTCTTTCACATTTCATATTTAATAGAATTTAAAATTTATATTGGGGGCTACCATAGAGATGTCGGAATTGAAACGTTTAAAATATTTTATTTAAAAGTTCCAATTTTAGATCGCGTTTATAAAAGCAAATAAGGTATGGTAAGGTATTCATGCGTTTGCAAAATTCTTCTTTATAGAATCACCAATAATGAGTTCCAAGTAGTGCCGCTTTTACCTTTTAAGGGGTTCACGTGCTTTATCTCATGATCTAAAGGAATGTCATATACGGAGACTGTACAGTCGCTAACCTTATTAAACCAATTTTACAGATACTCTAAAAATCGATTCCGGGTCTTCTATGTTCACGAAGAACGTGCCTCTCGAGATCGAAAATTGTGTTTGCTCCAAAATTTACTCTAACACGTCTCCTTACACGAAAACTCTAGCTTGCGCTACTGTGCATTCTTCTAAATCAGTCATTGAGTGCATATTTGTAATATGTACAGCACCTCGATAAACTTAAATCATACGTTAATTATGCATGCACTTGAATAATCAGCTTGTATAGAGGTGAAGCTCATTAAACTATGTGAGAATGTGTGAAAAACTCGTGTATTTTTCAACATTTTCCAGCGAAGAGAACGTCTGGAAGCTATGCCAGGAAGTTGCTGTGAAGCACGCATCCGAACTTCAGCATTGCCATGTGGCTTTCATAAGCAACACCGATCGTTGCGTGCCATTATGGAGACAGCGTTCTGGCAAAGACGAAGATAAAATGGTTATATGGGTGAGTAAAAGTTTATCCTTGAATGTCTTTACCGTAATGACCACTTCCACATTATGCACACGGTCTAAAATAATAATACTCTGTCGCTTGTCGTTCAGGATTACCATGTGATATTCATTTACGCGCCAGACGAGAGAGCCGTTGTTTACGATCTCAACAGCGAATTGCCTTTTCCAACGCATTTCTGGAAATATGCCACGGAGACTTTCAGGAGGGACGAAGCACTACCACCAAACTTCCATAGAATGTTCAGATTGGTATCGGCCAGCGAGTATCTGAAAAATTTTGCATCCAACAGGGAACACATGAAAAGAAAAGACGGCACGTGGATCAATACCCCACCTGATTATAGTCCGATTTCTACACCTAGTAAGTTTTTCACTAAACTGGATCTATGCGATTAAGTATTTTAAAAACACAAACCCCAAAATTCGAATTTCTTGAATAAATAACACGAAAATATTAGTTTGTAAATAGATACGTGAATATTTTAAGTATTCATTTTGTTTAATTGATTATTTAAAAACTTTAGAAGCTTCAGCTCATTCACACCAATTATCTAGCTATGTAATAATTATAGTTTTTGATATGCTACAACCTATGGTTTTCTAAAGTAATCAATTGCTTCCCAATATTATTCATATACTATATATTCATTATAGCATGCGTTATGTTTTTCATTGTTTATAGTAGGAAAGTCTTGTGACTTTAAAAATTCGAACATAGTATTAAATAAAGCGCTTGAATAATATGCGAGTAGATGTAGTCGGATACGGTAAGACATTGATTTACACGCATTAATGCTTTTATATACACAAAAGAAGCTCGTCGACTAAATATATTTTTAGTATAAACGAAATTATTAATTTTTATCTTTATGAGAATGAATTAAAAGCGATTACTAATCGCTCTTCTTTTTTGTTTTTCGAGTTCTTTAAAATTCACGTGAAATGCTTATCCACCCAACGTCGCCTTCGAAAGTCTAAGAACTGATTAGATTTCTAAATTGTTACGTTGCAAATGTCTTATAATGAAAATCTTAGGTATTCTATCTTCAATAGATAATTATCAAAACAATAAAGATTTTTAAAGAAATTAGAGTTGCGCTCACGCGATTTCCTCCTGCAGTAACCCTACTGACTAGTGTAACAGATCTACAGATTACGTTGTTTTTTATTTTTTTCCCTTCTTTTACTCTATAAAAAGGTATAATTAAGCCCCGGAAATGTTATCAACTGCAATGCATATAAATAATTCTTATCGCATCTAATCCAAATTCTAGGTGATAAATAGTCGCGTAATACATATAGTATAATGATTCTTATCATATATCGTACATAATTTAGGTTTCACCGCAAGATGTTTTCATTCAAATGAAATAGTTGGAGTGCCTGCATATATTTTTAATAGAGTCTATCAAGACTCGGTAAGTTTAAAAAGGAACTCGTGTTATTTTGCAGCTTGCACAAATAACTTGGACAGTTTTATCGACATGGAGCCTGGGACGGGATTCGGCACCGTCATGACTCTCAAGCAGCTGTTTGATCGGTTTTACAAATCAAACGTGGCCCCACAACCGCCGCCACAGGCTCAAGCCCAAGCCACCCCGACGTAAGTCAGCGATGCGGTCATGCATGCGGTAAAACATTTGGCGCGGAATGAAAAATCTTGGATTTATGCTCCAAGAGAGCATAAAACCAATTCTCGTAATAAGCGAAGTACTATTGTATAATGTAAACATAATTTTTATTAAAACACAGCGGCCAGACCGGATATATTTCATTATCTGGCCGTCGATTCTCGACATTACAAACATTCCGCAGATAAAAATTTTGCCAAATGTTAAAACATAGGCAAGGAATTTCTTTATTTTACTTCAAATAAAAAGTTTCGTATACTTATTAATCTCTTTAAGACATCTAATGCATTTATAATCACCAGCAAAACTTATACAAGTTATTATTGAACGAAATTCGAAGCATCCAAACAGATATTTGGCGGTCTCATGTATAAGTGTAATACGTAAAATGCTCCAAATACTTACAATTTATTATATTCACAAAAGTATTAATTATTGCAGTGACAGTCTTTGAAAGCGCACACAAATGTCTAAGTGAGGTCATAAGTGAGGAGACGGAAAGCCAGCTAATATCAGTGTGGTCGTTTTAATGTACCCATTTTTGGTTTTTCCAATGCTTTTAACGATTTATCCATCATTAATGTGTAATGAAATATCTTCTTTCACTGCCATAATTACATGGTTGTTTTGAAATGTTTTTTTTTATTATGCAAAGCAAACTATAGCGCAGCTCTACATCTCCTCAAATATATAACGAAGTATTTACCTTCTTACAAGTGAAATAATGAAATAACAATAATTTTTTTTTAATTTGAAATAAAAAGTGCATTTATACGACTCTAACCTAAAAAATCGCAAGTTTGACATGATTTTTAGGCTCTCGTGGTATAAAATGTTATCCGAAACTAGTGGGTAAGTTGGTTTTTAGCGTATATGACTTTTCTCCCTCGCTTCGCTCGGGTACCCACCGGTAGATCGATAAGTACTATTTTCACAAATATTCCGCACAAAATTCTAGATATATGTAATCGAATCTCCAGATTTTTGGCAGTGAAAACAATTCATAATATTAGCCACGACTAGTGACGTTTTTTCAAAACTTGCGATAAAAAAATTTATATAATAAATATATTATATATCGTTATACAATAAATAATATGTCGCATTTATTTATTCACTTAATTCACTCTGAATAACAATTCAAACTTTAATAATTGTAGCTATATAAAGTACATTTTAAACATTCATTAAAACCAAAATTCGCTTCTCGATATAGCTAATTTTATTTAGGTGCGTATATTTACTAGTGATATACTTCATATTGTCGCACCAAAGACTGATGTACGTAAATAAACGGATATTTCTATGACGGAAGTTGTCAGCTCAAGCGATATTTCTACAACTCGTTTTGTCGATTCAAATGCGATTTAATACGCTTGTAATAATTGTGCGATCGATCCTAGATATTAAGTATATGGGCGATCTGTCGCGATACCGTTGGCAATTCAAAGAATGCATTACGATTAGTGGAACCAAAGAGAAGAAAGTAATATGCGTTCATTGAGCATGTTACATTTTTTCAAAAAAAAAAAAAAAGAAAAAAGAAAAAATAATAAATTAATAAATAAATGAATAGTATAATGCTAATTTTGAACTTAATAACGAGTTTTGCGGCTCATAGCTAAAGAAGAAAGAAAATAATAAAAAAAATATTGCATTGTCCCGTATCCATAGTCGACTAAGTTCTTGATTACGTTCGATTATATTTTTTTAACTATCTTTAACTATGGTAGACTTAGCCTGGCATCTCCTTTAATGTGGCTTTTACATTATACTGTACACTGTATGTCAAAAAAAAGAACTTATGTCTATGAATTTGGGCCTTACTGAACAAAAAAAAATCATACTAGTCCTTGTGATACTTTACACTTTCTACTTTTTAATACCTGTTCTATGTAAATATATATACATATCGTTTGTACTGTATACCAATTGAAACAGTAAACGCATTCGTTTATTGGCGAGACAAATGAATTGATTGACCAAATGAAGGGTTTTGATCGATTTTTATTGAATTAGTTTTTAAGTAACATCGAAGATTATAAACTACCAAGCCAACGAAAGGGTAAACCATAATGATTATTAACTTATCCTTACAACGAAAATTTATATTCCATTACATTCTATTCTATTATTACACATGTTTTAATGACGAGAGTTGTGAAATCCTTATAAACATTGGCTATTTTCAAAATTCACTGAAAACTATTCCATATTTGAATCGCAAGTAAAGCTGATCAAAAGATGACGATGTGCGTGCGATCGAATGCAAATGTTAAGTTTTGTGCACGTAAGTTTGAACTTTGAGAATGAATGTGCGTGTGAATACGAAAATGAATGTAAATGAATGGTCTATATGAGGCAGTCAACTTTTTATTAGCGTTACTTGCATTATAATTATATAGTAGAGTTTGGGTCGATTTTTCTGGAACGAGATTTTCTATAAGGATTGCGCACAGTCGTTCAATTAACTAAGAATTTTCAGATTCGTTTTTAGAATTTTTATGCTTATTTTAGCTGTTAGTAACAATTGAATTATTGTTTATACCGATGAAAAAGTAGATTTGATAAATGTCTCTATCTGTGCTTTCTATTCTTGTCGCCAACAAGCGAATGATTTCAAACTGTCGAAATGACTGTTATACATTAGTCGAGTCGGCAGTTTTAAAAGTTCGTCCACTCTTTGCCTTCCAAAAATCTTCACACTTTTCACTTATTATATACATACCTGTTTATCAATATATACGTGTTTGATTTCACTTACACGTGTCTTGTTACATTATATTAATATACCTATATACAATTAATAATAAATATCTAATCAAGAAAAGTTCAAGTTATTTCTAAAAAAAGTTCAATTTTTCGATGGCAGATAAGAAGTGTGCTTTTAAAAAGCCTCATTTCAAAAGAAATTATACCTTAATTCTCTGCAAGTATTTTAAAATAAGAGTTTTATTCGATAAATAAATATCAATCTATTATAAATTCTTACATTTTAACATTTGAAAATACTTAAAAGTGATAAAAAAAAAAAGATTTCTGCGAAATTTGCGTATTTCTATGAAGACTGTTGCATATATCAACAAATTTATCTATATAACGTTATCAAATTATATACACATATTGTACATATACATGCAAATGTTCATTTGCATTCATTAAAAAAGGAAAATACGTTTACTGGAAAAAACTGTTACAATCTCAAAATGTTTTTCATATGTTCCACCTACACAATTTAATCGTCGTTGTGATTTTATGACTGAGTCATTGGAAAGATTTATTGTACTGTTTTTTTACACGCGATATATAATCCTTATTGTGCTGGCTATTGTGACTTTCTTTACTCCGAGAAAATAAAAGGCGACGAGAAAAAAAAGCGAAGCTCGGCATCGACGCATACATACATTTCCTCTAACTCTGTACGTTCTTCCCGATTTTCACGACTTGCAAATGCGCTTATGTAATATTAATGATATTAAAATTAATAATAATAATAATAATAATTGCGAATAAAATAAACAAAAGGTATATATTATTCTCAGAACATCAAATTTCATATAAACAAACATATTTCCAAATAATTGTTAAAACTTTTAACGTGATATACGACGAACATAAATAAATTAAATGAATAAACGAATGCCATTATAAGTAAGTTGTTTTCAGTGTATATTGTATTTAAACATAAAAAATATATTATATGATAATTAATTACAGAGTTGCGAGGTCAATTGCTTCGCACGCAACGACAACGCGTCAATAATAATAAGCCTCTGGCTGTGTGTGCGCGCCTTTCTCAGCGAAAGGGCCCGTCGTAACAAATTTATCTCGCTTCGCGTATCTGTTAATCGGTAACGAATTTTTTGAGAAACATGCTTAAATAGAAGACCAGCAGACCGTCACCGTAGAAATATGTTTCTCAAAAAGTTCCTCTTGCGCCCTTGGGACTTTTTATCTAGACTTTTTAAGCTTTTATACAATGCAATCAGTTCTACACTACCACCGGATTTATTTATTACTTGTTTTTTGTTTTTTATTTTTTTTTCTGCAAATCGATATTTCTCTCGCTTTGATACTCTTTACCCGTCGGATTTGCTTATTGATTTTTTCGATTAAAATTAATCTCATAATTAATCATAATTAATCTATTGCACTATTGGCAAGTTCATCAATGAAAGCGATGAACGGTTTGTAAATCAATGTCAGTCGACAACAGCTTTTTCGTCATTTTAGTCCTTTAATCGGATTCCCTGATCCGGATCACGTTCGATAGTAGGGCGCCATGCTGTAAGTGGACATCGGTATGTTGTTCTTGGATAAGTGTCTTGCGTCCCCTTGATCGTACTCGACGTCGTAATATATTCCACTTTGATTCTGTAATACAACGATTTGATTAGAACCAAATGGACAGGTACTAAACTTATTGAAGTATGTTTTTTTCATTGTTCGTGTAGAAAAGTAATGTCCTTGAATAAATCTAGATATATAGTAGGGATTTCATGTTCAAATCACATAAAAGCTTTATTTTTTACCGTTATTGATTTTTTTTATTTTTGCTGCGCATATTTAAATATTAAACCTTTCTAATTGAATATACCATACTATTAAAGCACACGATAATTGTGGCTTACACTTTCACTCATGCTTTTTTTTTAATTTGCAGTCACATAATCATTTTTTACTGATCGTGTGGATTTCATAGGCAAACTATTGTACTTTTTATTAAAGTGATGAACTTATCATAAAGTGTAATTTTAGAAAATTATGTTTATTTTATGTATTGAATACTTTTGAACTTGGACATCAAATCGTTTATATCGCGTTAACTCTACCTTCTTTTAAATCGACAGATAAAAAAATTAAGTATCCTGTTGACATCAATAAAATAACATGATGAAGTAGCTGTTACAAAATGTAAAATATTAACCATGATGGATTTGTTCCCTTTGATCCATAGCAAAATACTTTGCATACGATTTTACACGATAGACTTATTTTTAGTTTGAAACCGCAAAATTATAGCCAGTAAAATTTACGTATGATGTGAACTCGGACACATTTCCTTCCATTCAACTCAATTAATTACATCCACGGATAACATTCAATTTTTTTCCAGAGAAAAAGCCACTTTTTCTTTGTAAACCTTTCCAGACCGAACAACAGAAATCCTCTTGAAAGAACAGGCATCACTGATATATTTCAAAGAAATCTCATAATACCTTTCGGAACAAATCAAGAATAAAAGTGAAACTCACAGCGAGCGAAGATCGCGACTTGGGCCTGGGAACCTGGAAGCTGCTCTGGGGTATGAGGTCAGCCCTGTCCTTGTCCTGGGGCTCGGAATCCGAGCTGTCGGGGTCGGGCTGGTGCCTCTGCCTTGCGCGTGGAGGCGCCTGGAGACGCGGAAGCGGCACCGGGGGCAACGTGCCGTGGAGGCTCAAGGTCGGGTAACCGAACATCGCTGAGCTCGGCCTCGTCGGGCCCATCGGTTCGGTCTACATCAACGCATTAATCTTATAGTTAGATCGAGTATAAATTGCAAGAGGAAAGGTGGAGAATGTTAGCCATTAATTAGGCTGTTTAATTAGGTATCTGTGTAGCAAGAAGTTAATCTCTGGGTGACTTACGATGCTATTATTTTTATTAGACGTTAGTTGCAAGTAATTGTTATTCCGGAAAAAGTTTCATTATAAAACCATTAATTTCAGTTCAAATCAAAAGATCGTTTTTTTTTATATTTATGACAGTATTGATTGTATTACAATAAAATCATGTTATCGATTAATTTTATAAAGATCATGAAGGATATTTACCGCATAGACATTCGCAGTAGCCAAATGCTCGGCTACTTGTGCCCACATGTAAGGCGGAAGATTCGTCGGAGGTCCTTGTTTCACTGAAGCAAGCGTTCCAACCGATCCTACACGAGCTGAATTAGTTAATGTTTTTTATCCACGTCATGTTTTTTTTTGTCAATTGTAATATCGATTAAAATTTTAAGAGGAAATAATTACCTGGCAATGTACCGGGGAGTCCGCCTTGTACGTAACCATAGACCGGGGATATTGCTTTTTGCTCTCGTGACCATCTGCGACTGAAATATTTGGAGGGAATTTATTATAAACAATTCGATCTAGTCGCATTCCTTCAAAACTGGACAAAAATGAAATGCATACCTCCACATTACAAGACACACGAGTGTCAATACTATAATAATCAATGCAGCTACCGAGGCTCCGATCGCAACCCCAAGAACTTCACCGTCGATCTCGCACTGCGCTCCGTAATAGTTTCCAGTGCATCTGTAAGTCAAAGTGATGGCTCGTGTCAGTTTTATACACGTCATACATGTATATAGGTTAAGCAGGCAATCCCAATGAATTATTGGATTTTTCTCCCCCGATTTAATCGTCGACACTTACGTGCATTGCATCTGGTCTCCCTGATAAGAGCAAGTTCCCCGATTATTGCAGTGCGAAGTGGGACAAGAGAGACAGGATCTGCCGGACGTCGTAGGATCACCCTTGTGCGGATCTTTGAGTCCTGCGTGACAGCTACAGACGAAGCCACCCCAGTTATTTGTACACGTTGCCGATGAATGACAGTCGTTCAGTTCCGACGACGCGCACTCATCCAAATCTGAAAGCATTCAAATCCTTATTTTCGAATCTCGTATAATGTATACATATTTCAATGAATTTCATCGTTCTGGACCCGTATATCTGTCGAAAATTTGATACAAGCCGAGAGAGTATACCTTGTAAATTTGAAATCGAACCAGCGGGACTCTCGACGTGGAGCGCGCTATTTCCGATATTATTGTATCTCCTCTGAATCACTCCTAGTAGATGCTTCTGCAGTTCACCGGCAAGACTCTGTCTCGCGGTCCTCGGCTCGTAAGCCAACTTGAGCGTTGCGTTCACGAAGACGCCCCCTTGACCTTGGCTCACGTCGCCTTGATAAACGTTATTGACCAACGATCCCACGTATTCGTCGGAGAACGGAGTCATCGACATTGCGGATTCAATCTGTGGGAAATGACATTTTTATATATATACATTTATATAGTTAAATGCAGAATTACTTGCAAACGGAACTTACAGCTCTATTTGCTTCGTAAGCCAAAGTTTGATAGAACTCGGAGTCCTTGTCGCCGAGATCTTTGTTCCAAACGATTTTCCTCTCGTAAATCTTATCGACTCTAATGGAAACTACGATGCTAACGATTTCTGTAAAAAGAAGAAGAAAGCGAATTAGCAGTTCACAAATGTTCCGGTAAAACAGGTTCTGAATATGCCAAAATATATCCGCTCGAACTACGTCGACTTACTTTTGCAAGGTAGGGAGTGCGTGAGTCTAGCGAAACCGGGCTTGCAATGACAGGCCGAGACCCCCTGAACAGTGGCGCAGGCCTCGTGCTGACTAGCGTCGCAGGTGCTCGAGTCTCCAACTATGCACGTGTCTATGCGCACAGGCGGCTGGGTCGGTCTTCTGTGGAAGGTGGGCCTTCTGACCGGTGCACTCGGCCTCGGTGATATCCCAGCCGCGGTCTCCGTCTGCGGCACCGCGAATCTGCAAAGTCGCCCGGTAATTACGTTCCACGCATTCGAGACTACGCCCATATCTAATTCGATTCTTTTATAAAGTGGTATATATGTGCGTACCCTGTGCCGAGTACCGGAGTGCTCTGTGTCCTCGTAGGTTGGAGTTGAGCTTTGCTAGCCCCGGTGCTTGCCTCCGTATTGTCGAAGAGATTCAGATACGTGCGTTTGCCGTCGATACTCACGAAGCCTTGACCCTCGACCGGTGATGTTAGTATATCATCGGTACCACCGCTACCACCTCCACCATGATTTCCGTTAACCGGTACTCTAACTTCACCTGTTGGCAGATTGTTAACCGTTTGTAAATAAAAATCTTATGACTCAAGTTGGTTTTGTATTCTGTTGTATATATTTTATACCAGTGCCAGATCCACCTGGACCTTGAATAGCCGACACGACAACATCAAATGTGTCGGGATTCGATGGGTGTCGCTGTGGTCCATAAGGCCTTTGAGTAACTATACCTTGAGATCCAGTGTAATCCAGGGTGTCATCTAGAACTATTCCAGGACGAGGACGATAGGAATATACAGAGCCTGTTGGTAAACAAATTCAACATTATAGATCCATGACTCTGGATACGGTTGTTTATAGATATGATGTATAATAGTCTTTTCAAACTTCTCACTTTGAGCTTTGGAGAAGGTGACTGAGCTGGTGATCGGCTGACCCGATTTCTGAGGTGTATTCGTTGTTTTCATGAGATTAGTGGAGAGTCCCTCGGTCGGTGTCGATAAGCTGGACGAGTGATCCGGGACGATAGTCGTCGATCTGCTCGGTTCCAGGGTCAAGAGGCTCGTAGCCATCGTCGGTGGCGTCGAGCTCGGCAACGATTCGGAATAGTCGCTGTGGACCTGGGGAACTACGCTGGCCTCGAGCAGAGTTGTCGTTGATGTGGTCTCGATCACTTGGACGGAGGAACTCGTTTCGACGCTGAGGGTCGTTTGGAAGACTGATTTCGTGCTCGAGTTCAGCACAGAGCCTTTTACATCTTTATCTTTTCCTAAGTCGGAATGATATGAAATTTGTTATTTTTTTATGTGTTTTTCAATTACTATATATATAAATGTATGAAAATGTTATAAATATATGTTAAAATTATAATGTATGATAAGTAATAGCCCTTTTTTGTTAGAATTAATCTTTTTTCTTTTTTTTTTTTATAATTAATTTGTACTTTGCTCAGCGTATCACTAGATCAGAAAATATGCAAGCGTTTCTAAGAAGTCATTAAATGAGGTCAGAAATATCCCCCAAAGCTTAGTGGAAAATACAATAGAAAAGTTAACGCTAAATCTGCAGCAAATCGATCGCGTCACTCGCTCGACACAGTCGTGTGTGCAGTATGTATAGCTTATAGCAGGCTCGGGCGAGCGAGTGTAAAAGAAAAAAAAGAAAAGAAAAACAGAGACATTCTTCCCCGAACGGACGAAATGGAATTTACCGTTGCTCGTCGTAGCGGCGTCGCTCTTGAGCGGGACAACCGGCTTGGGCTCTCGATCGCCGGTCTCGTTGGCATTGGGAATGGGCAGAGGCTGGGGCGGAAAGCCACCGAGTACCAGCGTGTTATCCGCGATCGCGTTGTTATCGGTCCTCAGGGTCGACTGGTACTTCCTCGTCGGACTGACTTGGGGTCGTTGCGTCTCCTTACCGCCTGACTGCGAATGGTTGATCGCGTGATCAGGTCTCGGCGTCGTTGTCGTTGTCGTTCCGTTGCCGATTTGGATGCGCGTCCGGTTCTCGTCCGGCTCGATTTTATTGCCCAGGCCGTGGAGGTCGATCACCGCGTTGCTCTTGTCCGAGTCCGGTTGCTGGTCGCGTTCCGGTATGAAGCTCGTGTTGAAGGATGGCAGTGGCTTGTACGGTGGTATTGGCCGTCTGGTTCCGCCTATTTGGTTTTTATATCGGGGTTTAATTGTTTTACTAGCAAGTTGTACAATAGATCTACTTGTTTATTTCTATTCAATAAATTACGATCTATTCGTTTCTATATAAAATCCTCGAAAGGTTATAAAAAAATGTTCAGTGTAATGAGAAATACAATTTTCAATATGTATAAAAAATAGATTGTATATACCAATGCAAAAGCAATAGATATAGCGCTGCGATAAGCTGATTGAAAGGATTTGAGCTCGAAAGAAGAGTTAAAGGTATATAGCTGTTAAATTACCAGGCCTCAACGGTCGATTCCAGGGCCTATTACCCTGTGGCACGATAGCTTCCGGAAGGGGAATCCCGTTCAAGAAAGGCGTGATCGGTAGTTCCGGCGGCAATTGATTGATCGACGGTGCGCTTGGGGCCGGTGGTGTCTCGTAGGTCGATGGCTGGTCGGGTGGCGGTGGAGGTGGTGGATTCATGCCGGGAGTATCGAAATCCGGCGGTAGGGGATTCACATCCGAGATCCTTGGTGGTCCCCTGTTATTGATTCTGGAACCAGAGAATTCCGAGAATTGGAAATGTACCGTTTATTACTTACATATGCATATTCGATTGTTCTTTCGTCGATTGCGACACATACAATGTCCATTGCATATATAGTTAATGTAATAAATACATATAATTAATTGAAATCGCCAAATATTTATTCAATTTTGAACAGAGTATACAGTAATTAGAAAGTATATAACTTTAGTACCCCGATGAAGTAGAACATCAAAGTCAAAGCTTCTTCTCTGAATTTTTTTTCTCAAAAGCTATCAATAAACCATAAAAATTTTCTCTGATCTGATCAATCAACAACGTTATATGATCGTCTTACGAATAGCGAATTAAAAAAAGAGCACTAATACATCAAGTATATATCGAGCGACGAACCTGGTGCTGAGAACAGGCCTGACGGGCTTGGCCGAGTTGACGGCGACGTTGACCTTGCCGTTGAGCAGCTTGACGATGCCCGTGATGATGTCCTGGATGTCGGGATTGGCCTGTCTCGGTCCATGGCCGGCAGCTTGCTGGTGTTGATGCTGCTGCTGGTGGTGATGGTGGTGGGCGAGCATCGGCGGTGGCGCGTGTTCGCTATAAATCCTCCCTGGCTCGCGGCGCGCCTGCCGCGGCATCTGCTCGAGCCTCAGGGTCTGGGAAGCGCGTACTTGTTGCTCGCGGGGCTCCGACGAGGGACCTTCCTGATTCTGTCCCTGCGGAGCCCCTCGCCCTTCCCCCGACAAGCTTTCGCTCTTCGTCGGCGCGATGTTTCTGCCCAAACGCAACCACTTTATCATTCGGATACTAATTATATTCACTACATTTTTTTCTACGTATATATGACGAGTATGCATGTATAGACTATAGTTTTTTTCCTATTTTAGGATGTATGTGCTTCGATATATATATAAATGAAATGAAAAATTTGATATACTGCAGATAGCTTAAAAATGAATTGTTTTTCAATAAGTTATTCAACATATATAATAGTTGTGGATAAATTAAACTCCAAAAATACTTGGATTACTTGTATAACATATATGTATATAATAGTAAACATTATATATATAAGTATACGCGTTTTTCGCATTTTTTTTAGAACAACATTAATTTCTATTTAAAATGCATATATGTATACCATTTAATTTGAATCGTACACCGAACGACTAAATATATGCATTAATTTTCTTTCTATTGATTGCATGCCATTTATTACGAATACAACACGCGGCAATATTGACAGCAACAACTCCATTAGTTTTGTATATATATCGCGGATAAATAGTGTGCACAATATAAGTGCGCATCCCGAAGCTATCGCGCGTCAACGAAAGAGAAAATTCAAGTTGACAAAATAGCTATTAGTATATATATAGTCACATAATTATTGCGCGCGCAGCGCCAGAACGTATTAGAAAACTCGATGGACACGATCCAATTAATCCGCGATAACATCTGATCTCGAAGGCCTGCATCGCACATATACATACAGCGGCGGCGATATATAAAACTGCATGCTTGTATATAATGCACTCACGGCTCACCTGTAATACTCTCCGGGCTTGACTTCGATCTGATTGCCATCGATCTGATCGATGAGCTTGGAAGAAGTGAGCGCGTCGACTATCGGCTCGTAGTCGCTCGACACAGTGTGGGTATCATCTTTAGACTGACGATGCGGACTCGGATACCTCGTCTCCTCGATCTCGAGATCGAGTACGTCGTCGGCTATGCTCCTGGAGCTCTCGAGCCTGAACTCGTCCTGCGTCTGCTGCAGATTCGGCGAGCTCTTCTGGGGATGCTGGAGCTCGTCGGTTGAGGATTTGGCGCGGTAGGAGGTGGAGCCCGAGACCACGATGTCCGCCGGCGTCTTGTGCCAGTGCGTCCGGTCGTTCTGGATCCCCTGGACTTCTGCGCAATAAGGGAAGCGACTCTTGTTAGAATATGCCAATGTATATATATAGGTAATGCTCATAGTTGCGGGTTGCGGGTATACAAAAAAATGTGCAGGTTTCTTTCGAGTGCGGAAATTATTGGGTGTAGCGGAACGATAAACATTGCTTGGGTGCAGTCCCGGGGAATAGAGCTCTTTCATTACGTATTTGGTTTTTTCTCGGGGTATACATATATAATAATATACTCTGGAAGAAGATGGTGAGGGATTTGGAGAATTCGAAACAAACAGAAACTTGTAATAGTGGATCTAGGGTAATGCGAATACCTATGTAAACGGTACACTGTGTATTATATAAACTGACAGGTAATCTGCAGTTGATTGGTAGCTGTACTCGAGCCGCGCATCTTGGATAACAATTTTTTACATTCTGTTCAGTATCTACGCGAGATTTTTGTACCTCCTATATATATATATATATATATAGTATTATAAAAAAAAATATATATATATATATAGTCAATAAAATTATACTAGCAAATGTAACTGAATTATGATACTGAAATATCAGAAGGTCTATACTTACAAATCATAAAATTTTTTTTATATTCATAAAAGATGTTGTAAATTATATATAAAATGGCCATTTAAGACATTCTCTGTATATATAGATTTAACTTTTTTCCAAGCTCTCGCTCCATTCCAATATTTAAACTCCTGTTGCGCCAAAGAAAAAACGAAAAAAAAAAAATAAAACCCGCAAACACCTGTAAACCCGTAAAAATAAGAGGTAGGGGGGTTGGGTCTGTTTACGCGCAGTATCGGTCAGAGGTGCGCAAGTCCTCAGTCTATACGTACAAGTGCGGTATGCGTATGAGCGGCACTCGAAAATTTGCGAGAACCGTCCTCGGACTTGCATTATGTATAAAGGCGCGCCAGCGCGACGGTTACGCTTATATATATATATATATTTTCGAGAAAGAAAATCTGCGCAAGAGGCGCGCCAACGGCTTGGCATAATCGGCCAGTGGTAGAACGGTACCTATATATACCGCGGTCTATGCGCTCCTCCAGCCTACCGACACATTCTGGAGTATAGGTATCCTCGGCACGCTGTGCCGCACGAGCGCCGCTATATGTATATACGTACGATCCTGATACGCACCTTTATATATATATATATATATATACAAGCACGTGCGGCCGCCTCGCCTTTTTTTCTGGCCTTTCTCCATGTCTTTATTATATGTATACACATGCGCGATCTCTGCACGCGCTTCAGGACGATTTAGGCAGCTCGTCGTCGTAAACGAGTTCATTGACTCCGGAGCCATTAACGCGGAATATTTAATTCGAACGATTTCGTAATGTTTCTTACGTCTATATATATATACATATACGGAATGTGAATGATAGCTGATGCTGATCGCGTGTGAGTATGTTGGTGGTCTGTCGAGGACAGAGTGGACCCGCGTGGTTTATCCTTCGTGTTTTAATTTTTATACATTCCTGAATGAATAATATTTTTTTTATTTGGGAGACAAATATCGTCGTCTTCCCGTACTTTCCTAATTTATATATCCTTTGTCGCGAACTCTTGATGGCATTTTCTATTTCTATAGCTATACGTTTCGCGACGTATATATAACTTTGAATTAAATCATCGTATATAGCAGCATCTCTCCATATCAAAGTAAATTCCTATATAGTAACGGAAACGAGTTGAATTCGTTTCAATTACGACGTAATGCATTCAAATTCCAAAACTATTAGCTTGCATTTCAATTAATCAAACGAATCAGAAATGCATCATCGATATATTATGAATCTTCGATAACAAACTTATCTATACATCGAACCCACTGCATGTATATCTATATATACGGGTTATACACCGGTGCTACCGTAACAGTAATATAACGCTAAAGCATCGCGCCGTAAAACGAAATATTCAGGGAATTCCCCTGCAAGTAAAACCATGTAGCACAGCGGAGCTGGCCGCGTGAAAAATTCGCGCCTAACGATATCCTTCATTCGAAACGCCGGCGGCTGCAGCGGCTCGGTTAAACGATATACTCGCATCCGCGGCGGCGGCAGCTTTGCAGAGCAAAAATCCATCCCGCGGCCGGCAATTTGCATGAGCAAAACTTTATTTTCCATTCGGCGATATAATGGTATACTATATATATATATATGTGTGTGTGTGTGTGTGTGTGTGTGTGTGTGTGTGTGTGTGCAGCAAGTCTCGGCGCTCAGTTTAAGCACAGCGGCGCATTATATTAAATGTGCCGTTGATTCGCTGGAATTTCAATGGCGCGGCGTGCGCGCGCCTCGACATTTCATTAAATATATAAAGGAAAAAGTTCGTAAGCACAGGAGTTTACAGTCTCTCTGCAGACAGAGGAAGAGAGAGAGAGAGAGAGAGAGAGACCTTTTATACTATATAGTCATAGCCGCTCGAAGAGTCGGTGTGCCTCGAATGGCAAAAGACCAACGAGCGCAGCGTTCCTCCTCGTTTCCTAGCTCTACTCTCTCTCTCTCTCTCTCTCTTTCTCATAGTGTATGTATAGCTATGTATAGTCGCATAGCTGGCCGAACGGGTCTCTATATACCCGCGGAGCGTAAACCAGAAACGACGCCGCCGCACCGACTACGACGCGAAGCTGCGCCCGCGCAACTCTTGCGACATTCTTTTACGTATAATATAGGTATATATGTACTGCTACGAGCGCCAACTTCTGCGGTTCACGCGCGCTTCTGCCTTAATGTATTATATGTATTTACGTGACGATCGAGCTGATGAACTCTCAAAGTTGAATCTTATTTCATTGGCTGGCTGGAGCGGTTTTTTATTCGTCGCGGCAAACTGAAATTCTTTGGTGTCGCGTATTAGCTTCCTGCGCGGCTTGGGAAACTTTGGTTGGCGAGGAATTTAACCACAGTCGTATAGTATATTTTTATACTCGTTTGTTCTTTCGCTTTGGAACGAATCGGCAATCTTAACTTTTCGAATGATTTATACATTTTCACTTTTATTCCAAAAATACTAAAGTCATTCTCTTTTGTTGTCGAATCAAAAGATTTTACAACTGTGTATATGAAATTAAAAAGCTCAGAATTGCAGATAAAACTTTATTAAAAGAAATATACATTACATGTACTTCACAATTACTAATCTCTATAATAAAACTATACCATATTGGGACGCGAAAAATGTTTACAATTGTTTTTTTAAATTTTCTTATTGTTTAAACAAGTGCCTATATACTTGTAAAAAATGTTGAACGCTGCAAGCGTATATTGAATCCATTATCTAATCTATGGCATAAAATTCGCAATACTGCTTCATTCTATACGTTTGATCCTAATAATATAAATACATGTTCGTTTTATCTGATATTCGGTATTAATTAGTTTCACAATGCTGAATATATAATACACTAAATTCATAATTACAATAGTTGTAAATAGTATTGTAAAAGAATTTATTGTGCGATTCATGGTAAATTAGACAGGAGCTTCAACATTATTACGCTATACTCTGTTCTGTGTCTCAAAAAGTTCAACATCTCACGTTCATTCCGAATGCCATGATTGTATATACTTTTCGCGAACTATTCACTCCTCGCGCTAATTTTTAAACTCTTATAACAAAGCTATAAGACCAAATTTGTATGCGCATAACGACTTGAATTTTTGTCGATATACTTTCATTAAACGTTCGTTAAACTCGCAATATATATGCATATAGACCATATATACGATTTCTTTTAGCCTTTAATTGAATCGTTTCGCAATCGCCGTAATAAATCATTCGCCTCGGACGCGGCAATTATTTCTCATCGCGTTGTTGCCTTTTTTCTTTTCGCTCCAAATAGTATACTTGGCAATTCTCTCTACACATATCCCGCGGAGCGCATTAAAACCAAATGCGCTCCAACAAAGCACCAAGAGAGAGAGAGAGAGAGAGAGAGAGAGAGAGAGCTAGAGAAGTAGAGGAAGAGGATGGGATGGATATAATGGAAGACAAGGTATAACTACTATAGAAGTATAACGGGGGATCACAAAAGAGTGGGAGTGTGTATATATATATATACACACGTATAAGTGGCTAAACTTGAATCTTCTCGAGCGAAGCGTTTACAGCAGCTATCATTATATTGTTATTGTTATTATTGTTATTTGGTAATCGTCCGCCTATACCGCCGATATACTTCGCGTTTGCGCGTGTGTCTATATACGCACGTATATATATATACAGTAACGGGATTGCGTGAACGGCCGCCGCCAAGCACGCGAGTGAATAGTAATGGCATGGGAGGTGTACACAAAGTGTTTGTGTGTGTGTGTGTGTGTGCGCAATGTAATTTCGTGCCGCGACGATTAATTTCGAGCCCCGGCGCTCTTTCACACCTTTGTCAAGTTCACGGATATACGCGCGCTCAGAGTGCGCGAAAATAATCACTCGTCTCTTTAAATTCTGTCTATTATTTTCGCACTACGGGTGCTATATCGCTCTCCTACTGTCTATATATTACATATGCTTATTTTAAATTCAAACTCTCTTTTTATCGATGCGTGAATTTAATCATATGGGTATGTACGGTCCATTAATTTTTCGTTTTTTGTTTAATGGGATACATAAGCTAGCTCGTGTATGCCGCCTTGTACAATTTGTGTATAATTTGATGGGGGCTATTAAAACAGTTTGCGATTAGAAGTTTTTCTCTTTTTTTTTTCTTTCCAAATAATTTGCAGCATCGATACTGCACTGAAATTACTATTACTGAAATTTCGTTGATTGGAACTTTTCCAGTAAATATGAATGCGCGAGCAACTTGGTTGTAGCGAGAAACACAGAAAATGAAACCCTATAGAAACAGCTACAAAATACCTCATTCTCATATAGATCCGTTACTCTTTGTTTCATCACATTGTCAGAGTTATTTTAAAAAAAAAATCTTATTTTGCTGCAGTGAAAATATGTCGCTCAAGTTGCAATATAGCTTCATTGCACTATAATCTCTCTATGTAATATTGTACACAAAAGTATATAAATCAATTAACCCACGAGAAATAAATGAAATTCATCGTCTAGAAATGACTCCTACATCGTCATTCGAAAGTGATCTTTCTGGCAACGATAAAAATTGTCCCGCTTCCGTGAACTCTTCATCCTTCCATTTTTTTTTAGTTCATCGCGTTAAGAATCTGATGCAGATAATATTTCATTGTTCTCCTCGGTAGCACAAAGGTGTGCTGTCCTTTATCTAAGCGATCCAAGGCAATTGCACATAGCGCCTTGTGTTGTTCTCCTCGAATCCTATTTTCCCATGGCCCAAGTTTTTTTTCTTTTTTTCTCGGTTTCTTTTCCAGACCCTTTCATTTCATTCACTGCAGTTTCTGTGGCCTAGTATATTATATCATTATGTGTCGCGCCGCGAGTCCTGCGCACGCAATTTCGTCTAGGTAGTGGAATTTAATGACACACGACGCGCCAAATAATAAAGAGATTGAAACTGTATACCGTAAAAAACCGAATCATCGCTTGCGTCCGTTCCTTTAATCGATCTACCCTCTTGAGCGAACAAAACTAATTGATAACGTAATCGTTATTATCCTCTAACAACGCAAACCAATAATAATATAAAGATAAAACTTTATCAGAGTTCCTTGACTGCTCTGCGCTAAGAGCGAATTTGTTATGCACGAAAGAGACAAGGTATGAAGTGCACGAAAGCGAGGAAGCTACGATTGATAAATTGCTAATAATTAAGTTTACGTAAAAATCCTTTTAAGAGATAATTTTGGTAGATAGAGAAGTCTTAGGCCAACGACCCATGAGTCCTGCGCCAGAGAAACGTATAATGTAGTGCACAATGGTCAGTCTCTGCGTCAGCAACTGACACGCGGGAATAGGAGAAAGTGGGTAAATCCAAGGCTCGTTTTGGAAAAGAGCCTCGCTGCTGCTGCTGCTTTCTTTACTTTGCGCGCAGACGTTGAATCACAAGTATACCTATGTATATAGCACGCTTTTTCTTCCTCCGCGGTTACATTTTCGACATCCGTGAACCTTTTTTTTTCTCTCTCTCTCTCTCGATATACATTGCATACGCTTACGTAAGTTTTCTTAAAAGGCAGAGGATAATAAAGATTTGCCATTCGCCAAAAATATTGTAAGAAATGGAAATATAGCGATGTTCTGATTTGGTATTTTAAAAAATATAATTTGTGTAACATCACAAAGCACTTGCAGTATTTCAACCTATGGCTTAATACACGATGAGCCAATAAGATATTAAGAATCATTTGAGTTATTTCAAGCAGACCAAACTGTATTTGAAAATTCTTTATGGATTCGGTTAAATTGGCAATGCAACGATGCGATCGCGCAATAATAATAGGATTTTAATAAAAAATCCAAATTGTATTAAAGCGAGCGTTGAAATTGGTAGCATCGTTAGTGGGAACCTTCTACGCTGTGCAAAGTTGAAATTAACATATAAGACTATAACGGTACATGTAAAAGTAAGTTGTACGCGTATAGTTTTACTCTCAGTCAAGCGCCACATCGAGTCGTGCAAAAATAAAACACCTATATAAGTACACATTATTAACGTGTATACGTCAAATATTTTTATAAAATGCCTTACATGTAAATTTTGGATCAACTACTTTCTAAAAGGTACATATAACGTTTAAGTATATATAAATGTGAAAAAAGAAAACTATTTACTTTTATCCAAGCAAACATTACATTATTTTAATAGGCCTATTGTGCATAATTAGAAGAAATACGATGGTCAAAGTATAATTCGTGGTTTGCTTTATGAACACTGAAGTGAGTACATGCCACAAACCTATTTGGTTTACTCACATATATTATTTTATATATTTTTTTGGAATTATTTTTTTTATACGAAAATAAAAAGTATACGTGATAAACTATTTTCCGTATAAATATGAAGATTATTACAATTTCATTCTTTTGTCGCGGATCGTGTAAAAGGAGTTACAAATCAATATTTCTAGGTATAAACTAAAAGTGATCAAAGTAATGCCATAAATCTGGATATAACTGCACTTGCATGTAATGTAATTTTAATAATTGTTTAGACGCGCGTTTCCGCGTCTAACCTACTATTATTATCAATTTAAACCCACTTACTATTACACCTTATTCATGGAACATCGTACATGTATTGCAACTTAGTTGCTAAATTGCTGTAAGTAATTGTTACTGCGTAATATGGAATTGCAATGGTATAGGTGTACCATCAGTTTTCCTTGTAATAGAAATTTCTTTCAGTCTGAACGGTACATACTTATACTTATTGTTCACTCAATGCGGGAGCACTTAATAAAATGTGTTTCATTTTATATAACCTGTGAGTACAATTGCATAAAATATAATGAGACTTTATGCAATAAAGAGGCGCATCGCGCTTTCAAAACTACAAAATACGATGTCGTCTACGTACACGTTTACAAGAGGAAGCCTGCTGGATTGCAAAGTAAACCATTGAAAAAGAAATACCCGAGGCTTCAAAGCTGATGCTATAATTTATTATATCCTAAAAACGCGAGAATATATTGAATTCTTTCCATAATCATCTCTAATCCGTTAATATAAGCGTTTTAATGGACGCATATCAATTTCACGCGATCGCTCGTATAAAACACAGCTTAAAATGCGATAATGCAGTTATCCCGATGCATATGTAGGTAACAAAAAATCAATACATACTGATTACAACAACAAAAAAGAAGCACCGCCATTATACCCATCACCCGATTACGTGTATTTATGTGCGTACATACATGTATATAAACCGATCAAAGCAGTACACACGCGTACATAGGAAGCATCCTATCATACACTTTTATTTACCGCAACTTCAGCGAAACGATCGTCAAAAAAAGAAGAAAAGTAAAAAAAAAAAGATAATAAGGACAAGCAGAAGAAAAGGAAACACACCTGCGATGCACACCGCATATATGAAATGCAAATGAGGTAACTGAAGATTACGCGTGATATATATATATATAAGCAACTCTCGTATGGAGCCGTGAGAATGTAGGTGAACGGCGCATACGACGGTGTGTATATATACATATATATATATATTAAACAGTGGGTTAAGTCTCGGATATCGGCTGTACGAGGCACGAGTGGAATGCAATATACGGTTGTTGAGGTGGGCCAGCCTTCCTCTTGTATACACATACACACACACACACTTACATTGCACGTGTATTACTGCAGAGAGGCAAGTAGGTGCGCGCGGAAGCTGGGCACTGATGGCAGAGATCTCTCTCTCTCTCTCTCTCTCTCTCTCGGCCGGTGCACCCGCAGGGGCTCCATTAAGATGCTCACTGCTGCAGCGGAGGTATGCGCGCGCCCGT
This sequence comes from Megastigmus dorsalis, assembly GCA_900490025.1. Lineage (NCBI taxonomy): Eukaryota > Metazoa > Arthropoda > Insecta > Hymenoptera > Megastigmidae > Megastigmus > Megastigmus dorsalis. The sequence goes on from UELU01144508.1 coordinate 63,300, forward strand.
AACCTTGATATCCACCATCGGACGAAAGGGAAAAATCGAGTGTGTACATAATTCGCGTTACTGCGCCTCATTGATATTATAACATTGCGGGTTATTATGTTAGTCGCGAAGAGATGCAGTTTCCGTATACGTGTATATTGGAGGAAACGCGCGCTTATGTATAAACGTGTGTATAACGTGTTAACCGTTGGTTTTCGCGGACCGCGCGATAACGAGGATTCGTGGTGGCGAATAATTTCTTCCGATGCATATATACGTGGATGCCCCGCAAGTGCGTTATATTACTGTACGCTTGGAAAGAATAGGAATTATTCCCATCGTATAAGCCATACGGCCTCTGATTATATTCCCGTATATGATATATATATATATATAGTTATAATGCGATCTGCTTCATGCTAAGCTTATATAAGGGAATAGTTATATATGTATATTCGGAGTAGGGAATTTGGAGCAAAGCTGATGAAGCTTGCGCGTGACTCTGGAAATCATTCGTCAGAATATTAAACACCTGCAGCTTGATATTACTCGAAGCACACAGTCTGTTTCATATAAATAGCTGTATGCCGGAAATCCATACTTTTATCGATGTAAAACATTTTCTTTTACGCATAGGTGTAGGTGATTTTGCCGATCGCAAGTCCGATCGATTTTGCGATCTCGATTGTGCTATACATATAATGGACGTTTTTTGCGGGGGAGATTTTCACGCTGAGAAAATAAAAGAAAAAGTATTATAAGCAGCTGCATGTATTTCACAAAATAGATTTGGGGAGCAATTGACCCATTATAAGAAGCAGACTTAAAAAAAAAGCGTGAAAACGTAGCTGGGTGCCGGCGCGTTGTTTCGAGGCAAGGCTGCGCGGCGCTGCAGATAACACGCGGAAATGGGAGCACGATTTACATGCCGCGCGCAAGTAAAGTGTGAAGAAATTTTTATCTCTCCGCTAGCGTTCCGCAAACATGATATTCTATAGGAACTCGTGGAAGCTATAATAGACTTTGACATATATATCGTTTAGATTTTGTAACGATTATACATTTTGATCGACGGAACGGTATACTGCTTAATTATATATTGTAACGAGATAAATAATTTCAAAGATTGTTATTCTCATAGTAGCACACGTTGGATCGGAAAAATACTTAATTCCCCGTCAGGAAAGAATTTATAGTCTCATTTTACAGTGTCGCGCAGCAGATGTTTGAAGCGCACCCGCGTGTGCATCATCGGATTCACAGTTGGTCAAAGCCAAATATATATATATACATGCGAACTAAATTAATGTCTATAACAAAATGATCCAAGAACATAGCTATAAATGACACATCGTTAATTAGAGAAACGAGCTTAAATAACAATGATTAAATATGTTTTAATTGGATCCGTGATTCAAGATTATCTTTATTAATCGGGAAAAATTTGAAAGTTAGAGAGATATAATTATCATACTCGAGCTGTAAAGTATAATTGTCACGCGATGATGGCCGGTGTATCAAAAGAAAATAGTCAGTCTGTCGGATCGCGGCTAGACTGACTCTTACTTGCAACGGTATAATGACGTCAAATATATATCTCTGTATAGACAGACAGATTCGCGCTTATCTGAATCAAGTGTCTCCGATTAATGACTATATTAATATAGCTCGCAATTATATTTTGTACCAACTTTTTATTTATAATAATTATGCGGTATTTATATTATATACGCGCGGCGATAGACTCTCTATAATTTGTGCATTAAAATAAAAGTTCATTGTAACCATGTCTACGTGAGCATGTACTCTATATATAAAGATAGGAAGAAGAGGAAAATATATATATACATAACCTAATGTACGAAATTTTCAAGGAACTGTTCTAAAATAACCGCGGTAACGATCATGCATTTTAAAGTATAAATGCATTCTCCATAAAGCTTTGGAATATTCCATTAAATCTTGTACACTGCTGCGCGACCGCAAATAATTCGAATTTCAAACCGCGATATATATATGTTCCGCATCATAATAACCCAGCGAGCACAGTTATCGGATTCAAGTGTGAATTATCCGCAGTGCGCGGCAGCAGTAGCATCAACGATCGAGGGAAGACTCGGCTCCAATTATTGTTGACTTCTCTCACGTATCTATCGATCCAGCCTCTTCGACAGCCGCAGTAATCGTATACATGTAGCTTAGCGATAATAAGAGCAAAATTCAAAGTCTATAAAAGCTGCGCGGCGCGAAAACCTCATGGAGAGCGACCTTTATACCACTTTATATAGAGAGGAGAGGCGCTGAAAGAAAGAGAGAAGAAGGAGCTCTCGCGACTAGCCCCGGAGCTAAACACCAGCGTGTATACCGCGCGGCTCTGGGGCAAGTGTACGGCTCCGCGATCTGTGTGTGTATATATATGTGTGTGTATAGAGTGTGTGCGTGTCTGTCTCTTGAGCGTTCGCCTCCGAGGCGGTAACGGCAGACTTAACGGGACTCCATTCCAGCCCAATATTCATTCTTTTCACCGCGCGAGGCGAACGCGTGTGCGCTCCACTCCTGTGTTATATAGCCGCGCCGCGACCCAGCCACGGACGCGCAACCAGCGACGTTTTATACGTATACACACATGCACGTGTGTGTGTGTATGAGTTTTCCTCGATATCGGCCTACAGGATGAGCTATCGATCTCTTGCTTCCTTTCGACGGAATAATTATTAAATTGACGGGGCCCGTGCGACTCTGGACATTGTTGTTGTATGTATGCTGTGTATATGTTGGGTTGGATGTATGAAATGGGACATGGTGACGGTGATTACGGCCTGTCGAGGTATAAAGGACAATCGATTCACTGTTGCGAGTTGTTGTGAATCGTGCGGACGAGAGAGAGAGACAGGATCGACTCTTACGAGATGAGGATGAAGCACGCGGATATGGTTTGTATTAAAAAAGGGATAATTAAATCCGAAATCTGCAAACTTAAATATACTGTGACGAGATTTCGTTCGATCGGTTAATAACTGTTTGTATAATAAAGTTTTGACGCTCAAATATTTCTTTTCGTGAAAGTCTTCGATATCTTGACATTGTTGCGTGTTCTATTTTCTATATGATACGGAACAAATATATATATACATATATTAACTAGGTATTCTTGTTATGTTTGCGATAATCATTAAGTTTTGAAGGTCCGAAAGTTGCATATGAAACGATAGAATAATTATAGAACTATGTAGCACAGAAAGATCATTATTCACAGATCTTTATGATAAAGCGTTCATCAACGAGCGTTTCTTCTATACGATATAAAGGACGATTTCTTTCAATGCATATATGATCTTGATCGCGAGGTGAAAATGTCACTTTTCACATCAGAGATGACTCAGTCGTTTCTGTAATAGAGGCAAATTTTACTTTAATGTTCGTTAAAAAAAAGTAGGAAGATTTCTCCGCGGAAAGAAGAAGCATAGAGCATTTACGGACTTTTCTCTCTTCAAAGTGTCAAAAGCATAACGATAAATAATAAGTACTTTATGACATGGATATATACACTTTATTGGTTTATAAAAAGTTGCTAAAATTAATCGCTATTCGTTGTGTATCTCAGAGACTCAGGATTAGAAAAAAAATCGATCATAGAATCAAGTCAACGAACTTGAATTGCATACAATCATCTTTGTACTATAACATAACATAAGTATTTATAAAGTACTTTTTATTCAACTATCCAGCAAAAAACCAATTCTCATGATGCCCTTAAAGCTATTTACACATACAACAATTAGTATCTCTGCTTTTTATACTGTACTTGTATTTTCATAATAATAAGATTATCAGAGTACTGTTCAACTCGGCACCGTTGCTATATAATTCGAGAGAGCTACCGAGCGATAATACACACTTCTGACCCGTATAGCAATACTTTCTTTTATTGTTTCTGTAATATTCATTCTTGGTATAGAAAGTAAAAAATTCTCTCGACTCGAGTGTAATTTAACGCGAGTTGAATCCTATGCGCATATACCGGTGTACCGCAGACCTTCGCCAATACGCTAATTTCATTGAAAAACACGTATCGATGCGAAAAATCGGTTACTCGAACACAACTTTCTTTGTACTTTCCCGAGCGCAGGAATAGGTTTGCTCGCGTCCAGTAAGTCTATAGATATAAGCTTCGAGTTGAACTTGGTCATGTGAAACTCGGGCAGTTTCAGTAGATCACCTAATAAGCTAAGTTAAATAATATTAAAAGTACTTCATTCATGACTCCGAATTAGTCAACAACCGCAATATTGCCACAGAACCAATCTACACTATACTATTCGACTTTAGAAGTACGACAAAGAAACATTTTACGCATACAAGGTGTACAGGATATTCATTCGAAGTACTTTGCGAAAGCGAGAAACCAAGAAAACCCGAATGAATCACCAGATATAGACGTCTGTTGCGTAAACGCGCCTCCAAACCGACGCGCTCAATTTGAAAAAGGCATAAGTCCGTATCCGCGAGAGAAAGAGTAAAAGTTTTTGAGATACATATTTGTATATATATAACGCATCAAAGTCTCGTGGTTGTCGCTCGGTCGCGTCTTGGTGAGCCTTTCGTAGAAGACACACCGGGCGTTATATTGTGTATGAAGGCTGCTGGTGGCCGGCGTACACATGCGCGCGCGACACTTTCTCGGAGAATCGCGGGGCGCTAATGCGACACCGCAATCGTACGAGGCGGGCGAAAGTCCTGGTGACGAAACGCGACGCCCCGCAGTTTTTCCTCTCTCGCACGCACTTATTATTATATACCTGTACATAAATATAGACAGTCGTGTGTGTATTATATACCGACTGAGTCAGGAGAGTCGCGGGGCCCGTATATATAACCATTGGATATTTAGGTATATACATGTTGACGCATTCGCTCGATGCTAATCGTTCGATTTCGTATTACATATATATATATGTGTACGAGTGTGCACGTCAGTGACTTTCTCGCCCACGCTTCATCCGGGATGGCGGGATTTCTTTGCCTCGCGCGGCCATTGACGTAATTGGATTTCGGCGGAAGTTTCTTTTTTGCGGTGCGAGTCGATGCGGACTCGACGAGAAAATCATGTTTGATTTTGGGGGTGCGATGAGAACTCTCGAGAATGACGTTTTGCGTCAATTGATATGGATTGAGAATGCGCATTTATCGATTTTGTTATTTGTAAAAGAAAAAATATCGTTGAATATATCTGATATTCTTTTGTCGTAACTCCAAAAATCATATAATAAACAATTTAGCTGAAAGAATTATCTTGATCAGGCAAAAATTTGGCGGTATCGCATAACTGTACGACAAATATATAGGCAATAAAATAGATTCATATATTTACATTCATAATGGTATTTTTTATTAGCATATTGCAGGAAAAAATCAATTTAGAGATCATTTTCTTAAGATAAATCCATAATAATACATCCTCGAAAGCTTATAAGAAATTGAAGAAAACTGACCTGGATCCATCCAGAATACGCAGAGAAACTTAAAGGATACATCTTAGCAGAGAGAGTTTCATGATTAAGTGCTTTAACGAGTCCGATTTATATATAAGTAACGAATATTTTTCGTAATTCAGTGTATAGCCTATTAGAAGAATATAGCTCAAATAAACAGAGCACGCGCAGTATTATTATTGTATATTATACGATGGACTGTCATAGCTGTTGATTTAATTGAATCAGAATTTTTAAATTGAATTCGAATCTCTTATTGAATTCAATTCTAATGGCTAGCGTGCGTATATGATTTGAACATTTGATTATACGCATTTCTAGTATTCATAATGCGTATAGGTATAATACCTAATGAATATCAAACGTAATCGTATACGTACTATATGAATCATTTATGCAGATGTTAATAACACATTTCAACTCCAACATTGAAAGTGAAAATCTATGGTTGCAAAAGCTCGAATAATTAGTGAAATTGTATAGGAAAAGTATTTAATGCCTGCACAAACAATCAATAGCAATGTATATATATACACCACAATCACCATGTCAATTATAAACGTATAACTAAAGCTCTGAGATTAAAATTTTCATTCATATAGTTCATTATAACTCTTCGCCATTAGTTTCTATTATAAATGATATCGCATTGCAGGACTAATCTTCAATATAATTGACCGTTCACCATACGAAAATACGATACGCAAAGTTTCGACGAACGCATAATATACCATTTGCGAATGAGAAAAGTGTATCAGACACGTGACAAACATCATATAGCGATGATACGCGAACTCGCGACATAGCCGCGACAAAAAGAAAATGAATTGCACTCGTGCGCAATCAATCGGACCGCAGCTTTAAGCTCGAGAAACGCAGACGCATCTGCAGGGCTGAAAATGTAAAATAGAACAGGTAGCGAAGCGCACGCTTATCCCGCATACGCACCATATATAACGCATAGATGCGGGTATATATATATATATATATATATATATACTTGGCTTTTCCAGGCACGCATCACGGAGGTGCAACTCTCGCGCTACTGCACATGTATATATATTCGCCTCGTCATGCAAAATTTATTTTGCTTTCACCGCAGCGACGACACTCGTTATATACCTATGTTCTCCGCCAAGTGTTTACGCCGCGCGAGTTTCTTGGCACACGGCGCGCATCCTGGAGCGTCTCGCATTGCGGATTCTTTTCGCGACCACGACGACGCACGACTTCTCGAGAATATTTTGTTGCTGTTCGATTTTACTATTGTAGAAGAAATGTTTCTATGCTCGTTCGCTGAAGAAGTTTTTAAAATATTATGTTGACATACGTGCAATGACTATTGATAAGGATTATTATATTTTAAGGTTATTAGTACTGTTTCAAGTTATGTATTGTGGAAAACATAATGTTTTTTTATGCGCCAGAAAATACTTTTTTTGTGAACAAGTATAGGTATTTTTTATAAAATTCTTAAAGCCCGCGGGAAAAAGTAAATAATTGAATTCAAATTTTTGTCAACACCTAAAGTAGAATGTTAAGATGAAGTTTCTTTCTTAATATATTATATCGATTTGTTTGGAAAGTCACATGAGCATGATTGTTATATATATGCTTTCTAAAGGATATTTGAGTATTCGCGCAAAGTAATAAGCGTTTTTAAACATGCATGAAGTATATGGAATTAAAAGCCTGCAGCTGTACACTAACACTGTCTATTCGAAAGGTACCAGTAGACAAATGGCTCAATAATTTTATAAAACAATTATTCATTTAACTTTCGAGACCATATTCAGCTCTAAATCTATAAAAACACTTTATGGTATCTACTCGGTTCCAAAAAAGGTAAACGGTATCTTTCTTTTTATAATTATAGGTACTTGAGTACTTTGAATGCTCTGCATACAGTTTGTAACTTCATTACAAACATATAGGGTTCGTACAGATGGCTACAGAAACTCTCTCTACTTTATTTTAACATAAAATACACTATATATTATTATAGAAATTTACTGAATATTATTTCAACCGCGAATTTAAAATGTATATATAGATGTAGAATGATTGTACTTAATTTTTATCCCTAATAAGGGATTACTAAGGAAATAATATTTTTAGTATACATATTAGATATAAATAAAACTAAATATAGATTACTAAAATCAAACATCAAAGTCTGCACTTATATTACGCAACAGCCAAAACTCTCAAAATATATCGTAATAAAAAAAAGGAAATTATTAAATATCATCGTACGCCAATATAATTATAATACGTAAAATAAGATTCATCGGGTGTTTCTTCCAAGTTACGCAATAATTACACCCTACAACGTTCGATGAGATTACAGTAAAAGTCACGAGCATATAATATAGGCTAATCCGAGTGCATATTCCCCGACAGAAGCGCATGCATAATCATACAATGGTGGCCAACGCACAATGGGACATTTTCTCAATAACCCGTAGGAGTCTAATTATCGGCGCGTATACGCATTGTTCCTATACCCGACTTCCATACAGTATATCCTATCCTATACCTATATACACACTGCAGTCAAGCAAATATCATTTTTCCGCGCGCGCACGTGAGAAAGCAACGGCTCGCGGATGCCACGTCGAGGAATCCGGGTCGTGCTCTACTCCTTCACTCTTTCAAATTGCATACACTGGGCGCGCGGCGCAGCGCTAATTCTCCACTATTGTACGCGGTGCGTATCGTCGTGTCTATATGTTGTGTGTAGGAGTGTGTATGTACGAAAACGCTGCGAAAATTTCCTCGAACCGCGATAAAATAATCAGTAGCCGAGGGCGCGTTTGCTGCACTTGTTGGACACCTGCATTGATATCTTCGGCGAGTCGAGTATATATATATATGTATACAGAAGGAAGGTGCGCGGAGCGTGGAGCGCGTGAGCTTTGCAAAGTAGGTGAGAGAGACGAGGCGCCCGATGCTGGCATTCGAATCTCCGTACGGCGGAGGGAAATTCTCTCTCTCTCTCTCTCTCTCTCTCTCTCTTACGGGTGATCGCGAAGAGATGGAAGCGGCGATCGTTGAAGTCGGCGCGGCGCGCGGTTTTTCATTTTCCGCCGTGTAAAAGTGCGCGCCTTTTAACGACCTATCATTCATAGCTTTAACGGAAAAGTAACGATGCGCTCGTATAGTTCTCAGGGTGTTATATTATTGCACCTCTTGGCAATTTTATTGATTGGGCAAAAAGTGCGTAACGCCGGTGAATATATAGGTATAGCTTCTGCGTGTGCAAAAATGCAAGCTAGCAGATTCTAAATATTGCCGATCTTTTACTGTTATCGCCGTGATTTGTGCGAGTTTCAACAAATATGTATGAACCGTTGCAGAGAATAAGAGAAATTCAAATGAGAAAGATATACAATGCCATATTTTGATACTTTGAAAAAGGGTGTGCGTATCATTTTTTTAAGTTTGCGACGGACTTTTCGAAGCAGTTTTCATCTTGTGTTAAAGTCGATAAACGTTGATTGTACGATGCAACTTTCACAAAAAAAAAAATGATATTACGCCTCATCCGTTACTAGCTCTAATGTTACCGATTCACTGAATAGAAATTTTCTATTCGATTATTCGAGCATAGTGTATACATTTATAGTATTGTACAGGTATAGTTAGGAGCAAATGTTATTACATGAAAAAAAATGTTTATTGAAATAAACATTATTTGATAATATTTTATACAACCAAAAATTTATTTAACTACATTTTTCACCTTTCCCAGTTAAATAAAAACTTCTGGCAAAGGTATATTGTCGTTAAAATCATTTCATTATAATCATTGGATTATTTCGATATCAGTTTTACACGTAGATTAATTGGTATATAGATATTATTTATGTGAAGTATTCATATTCTTTAAAATATACCAATCTTGCAAAACAGAATGAGATATACCGAACGACGATATATTTTTATCAATTGCAAGGCAAAGCTCTCTAAGCATACAAGATTAACCGATTACTTAGTTTTTGTTGAATCAATGTAATATAAATTGGTCCTGGGTATACAAATTTTTAGATCCCCAACTTCACCGAACTATTTTTTCAAATACACTTTTGTAACTATATACCGTCTGTCTTAATTGAGACTTAATTCAACGGATCGATCGATTGTACCAACATCTAATTGAAGATTGACTTATATTTTCAAAAAACTATTCTAACCGCAGAAAGTTATGAAATACATACACTAAAAAATATCTATATTCCTTCCCTAAACTAAAACTAAAACTCTCTCTCTCTCTCTCTAAATCCCTAAATTACAGACCAGAACCAATAACGCAGGAATTTTCAAATAAAAAAAAAGCAGCCCGCAAGGGTATATCTATATATACTCCAGAAACCTCCCAGAAAGGTAACATAAAAAAGGGGCTTTCACGGAAAGCGATAAACATGAAAACTCACCGACACAGAGGAAGACCAGGAGGGCCAGTAAGACGGGAGCTGCTTTCGGTCCCGCCATGACCGACAGATTTGTTTTCTTCTCTTCCGCCAAGGCTCACGACTCCGTATATACAGGAGCCTGACCACCACTTGTCTTCCGCACTCTCTCCTATTTAATACACTTAATCCCTATATATATATACGATACGGTCTATCACGAAAGATGGAAGTCAGTCAGTGGGTATAGCCTCGATATAATATATAGTGCACTCGCGATGAGATCAACTCGGTAGAAAGGGGATAGAGAGAGAGGGGCAATCGGATCCGAGTGTAACCCAGACCTCTTGACCGCGGGGGCGATCTCTAGCCGAAGGACGACGCCATCTTGGTTCCAAGGCTAAGACGGAATCAGCCCGGGCTGAGAAGCTCGCTCGAGAGCCTCATGAGCGGCTGAAGCAGCGGCAGCAGCGACGACGACGGACCTCGGCCATCGTCCTGGTCGCCCCTTTTTTTTTTCGTATCCTCCCCCTTACTCTCCGCTGCTGCTGCTTCTCCTCCTCCTCCTCCTTCGTCCCTTTTTGCCTCTCTTCTTTTTATGGCTCCTTCTTCTGGCAGCCGAGACTCGAGCCGTGACTGACCCACTTTTACCTATACACGTATATATATATACGCACGAGGCAGACGCGCGCACGCAGCTCGATATGTATTCCTCGCAAACCGATATGTGCGATATGCGTCCTCTGATGCCTCCCTCGAGTCCCCTTTGATCTCTCAACACACCTTTGCACTCGATCGAATCGGATATACAATATCAACACTTGTTACTTGTCCTCCGGCTCCATTTTACACTACATATATATATCACCACGGCTATGTACTTCGATCCCTTATCCACAAATCCTCACATCTTCCGTATCTCCGGTATATACAAGCAGTTGAGGCGAATAAATCGATTGAGGAAAATTCACTGTACCTCAGCATCCGAGGATGTAGGGTATATAAAATAGAGGTGCGTGCGCCTGGTGCACGAGTTAAGCCAATGTACCGGAGCGAGTGTATATAGCGGTGCGCGGAGACACCGGCGCTCGCGGGTTCCTGCTTTCTCGGTCGTTCACTCGAGACTGGCGTATGGGCCACCACCGCAGACACACACCGTGCGTGCAACTCGTTGCAAGGTGAAGACTAAACCGAGGACGTCGTACACTCGCGCTCGAGAGCGCACTCTCTTTCTCTCTCTCTCCGCGGCTCTTCTCCCCACTTTCTGTATAACGCGCTTCCTTGTGGAGACTGGCTGGCTCTGATGGCTGACTGACTCCTCTCTCTCTTTCTCCATATATATAATAGTGGTTTCACGGCTTTAATGCCGCGACTCCACTTGCGGGATATACCCATCGGTGTGTAGTGCATCTCTCTCTTGCTGTGCATGTATACATGTATCTGGTAATAGTTGTAAGGAAGGTGTATAGTGTGCGACGCCGCGGTTGCGTGTATATATATATATGCGATGTACTTATGTACTTGAACGCCAACACCGTCGATCCATTGGACCTCGACTTCCTTAAGATGTAGCTATTACGGCGAGGCGCTTTAATTACATATACGTATATACGAAATTATACGTAATGCGGCTTGACGTTCTGATGTTATATGTACGTTATAAATCTTTTTCGACGCGATGCTTTAATTGTAGAACTATAATCAAATAGGTTGACACCCCAATTTATTTGATTTAGATTTATGTGTATACCGTGTAACGTTGATTTTAACTGAAATGTTGATTGGGGAATACAGATTTTCACTATACACTCGCGTTGACGCTGAAATCGCTGCCTCATCACCGTTAGCGAAAGTCGTTTCCATTCCTATTGCAAATGTTTGACTAACTACTTATAATATAAATGAGCATTGTGAACAATACGAATTTACATTCAAACGTGGAACAGTTATTCGCCACGTGACTATATATAAATACAGGACCAATGACACACAATTGCAAATTAGGACATTTAAAGATTGTATAGTCATATTCTATATGTATATCTTTAACATTAGTTTTTTTGTTCTTAAATATATTAATTTATTCCAAGACTATTATATTCATTGAAAATTATGTACCATAACAAATTTACAGTTGTACAATATTATTATTCTCTATAAAGTCTTGTTAGGATCCTATAGAACTTTACGATTAGTATACTGTAGGAGAAACTTAAATTTATTTCAAATCTCTAGATTTTCAAACAGTTTTTAATTATTTCTAATTATCTATACTCATGTAATAGTAAATTCACTATGGTTTGTACACCAAATTAACGAGAGATACCGCAGATTCTTTTAATTAACGGTTCATTTATACGGTGGTTACGGTACAAAAAACTAGATCTTATATATTGTAAATTAATCATTTTTGACTAAAATACAACAGGATATCACAGTAAATACTTGCTGTACTATATTAGTAATCGGTATCTTGCAGTAATCTGTATACAACCTTTAATTAGTCTGCAAATAAGTGTGAAACAATGTTGGATCTTCTGTTTGCTTCCCTTTGATAAAATGCATGATATACCTAACATCCAGATACTGTAAATAAACAGTATCTGATAATAACTATTGTCGGTGCATAAAACCGCTAAGAATTATGAGCCAGACGTTTTTCTCACGTTTATATTATTCGTAGCATCGTACAAATTTGCAATTTTGTATTTTTATGGAATTAATTTCTTTAGACTAGAACTTACTTACTTTGAAGTAAATCCACATTTATTAAAAGCAGTATTTTATTTTACTAGAGTAAATGAGCACTACTTCTAACCGAGTATATATTCTGTTCTCAAAAAATGTGTGCATCAAAGCTGATATTTAAACAATGTCAAAGAAAAAACATTGTATTTTTATATTTGAATTTCTTAACTCTGACTGTTATTTTAATTCGAAGTTTAGAAAAACAAATCTTATTTAAAAACAAATCCTATAATCGCATTCAATACAATATGCAATCTATACATTAATATGACTTAATTGAAGTTCGCTATATTTGAACTTTCAGCTCTTCACAGCTAAAATTTTCTAAACTAAAGAAATTCCTTAATAAATTTTAATTATTTTTATTTGCATAATTTTATAAAGACTATGTATAATCAGTTTCATGCAAGCAGTCTATATGCAGTATATGGTGTAAAACGGTAAGTTGAAATGTCGGTCGTTCTGAATATTCACTACCTTATATCTTTCGAAATAAAATAATAAGAGTATAAGAAAATTTGCAGCATATTGAAGTTCTCGAAAATTACAATCGTCTAAACTAAATGATGCCATGTAAATAATTGAATTGCCTATAAAAAATTTTAACTCATTTTATTTGGCAGACTTTATCTCTTGGTAAATTAAAGGAAAATAAGTTAATAAGATAACTATAGGAGTTTCACTCTTTCAAGTTGACTGCGTACAGAATTAAGTTTTGTTGTTAATAATTGCTGAACGTGTATATCAGTACATGTTCTTATTAAATGTTATTTAGTAATATTATTAAATATATACAACAAATGATGCCTATTGTATACTTACATATTGTACAAGACATAATTAATGATTTATGTATAATATAATTAGTAATTTATAATAAATAAAGTTTATAAAAATGTTTTCTTTGTTATAATAATTTAAAATGCGCATAAGCTCTAAAAATTTTATCCTGTAACATTATTGATTGTAAAAACAGACCTAAAATAATAAAAAAAAACCATTGATTTACATTATAAATAAAAAGTTAAAGATATTATCCTGAACAACGAAAGTATTGAATGGTAGAATATCTGTAGCGCGTTCCTTCATTATCGGTCATCATTAAGGTAGGAAACTTCCTCACCAAAGCCTGCCGACATGGGTAACATAATAATTGGGTCGCTCGGTGAAAAAATTCATTCTAAATTAATTCGTGAAAGTAGAAATTCGCGCAGTCACTAGGCTGTAATTAATTATAATTAAAAAAAAACTGTGCTGCTCAAAGACCGTCAAATTATGTATGGCAAATAAAATGTTTGACTAAGTTCTTGGGATAAAGGCTTTTAAAGTATGATGTATATAGTAATAATAAAAATGTAAATGCACTGTTGTATAAATATACATGTATCAAAAAACATACTAATTGCGTTGTCAAATGAGAAATTTTTTATTATTGTTATTACACGGTTTGATTGATTTTTTCATCAAACTGCAACTAAATAGTAAAAATCAACTCTTTAATTTATTTTCTCTATATCAACTACATTAAATTGTCATGTATTCAAATACACCCTCCCAATATATTCCCGATAGTTTAAAAGTACTTCTCATGGAGCGTTGTTAATAAAAACAGAAAAGTACAATAAGCTCGCACTGCTCGATGTTTGATTAATAATGCAAAACGAACAAATTGTCAGTTGGCGAGGTGAACAAACTACTGGTTTTAAGGTGGTCGGTTCGAAGGTCACATTTTTGCGCGCATATACCTTTGGTTCCCAGAGGCGCCTCTTTTATTTTCATTCCTCGCTTTCGCCCTCTGACAATGGTGAGCCTCCTAAATTGGGCGCAAAACCAGTTCACCGTCCACAATAGCTCCGGCAGTCGACACCGGAGCTGTCGATGTGTATATGCGCCTGGCAAACAACTATAGATGCAGCAAACTTTGTTTCTACCGGCAAAGTGTATATGCGTGAATACTAAATGAAAGAAAAAAGAAAAGAAAGTTGTGGCCGAATCAGCGGGAAATCAGCTGCGATAATGTTGGAATTATAAAGGAATCAGCTCATTGTGAAATAATTTTCAGAATCACTCGTATTAATAAAGAACTATTCACGATGTACGATATATATAATATCTAGAGTATAAAATTATAAGAAAAAACTTCAGTTGTTTAGTAAATATTTCATAATAAATTATCACTAATACTTCACTACTTCAAATTCTATTTGGCTTCTGTAACAGTTAAAATATTATTATACAGAAGTGACGGATGAATTGAACGATCTCAGCGAACATAAGTTATTGCAAAGTAATTCTTTATTAAAATTAAATTGCAATCTTTTAATATTATTGTATTTCAGTTAACAAATCAACTTATACGTAATACTTTTATAAATTTATGATAATAAATATAGAAATAATCATACATAAAATATATCATACTGTCTAAATCACCTTTTGAACGTATTTAGAAAATGAATAAGAAAAGTGGAAACCAAATCACTCCTAAATTAGAATAAGTGAAAATCATTTTAAATAACTTTGAATAAGTGAAAAGAAAAACAATTATTCAAATAAGTGAACAAATTATAATTTTAATTCGCAGAACTTTCATTATTTGAAGTGATTTCACTCACATATTCTAATGTAGAAAACTCGAAAGCTATAATAAAAGTGCTCGAAAAGTATAATTCTTGACGAATCTGAATATCAGAAGTTCGATTCGATCTTAAGTATACTATTTTCGTAGTCGTTTAAATATTTTATTGCTTAATTCATTTTACGTAGCTGCATTATCTCACAATCTTATGATATAAACATAATATTGAATGACGTCCACATATCCTATAATATCTATGTTAGAACACCCATTTTTTCTTTAACCGACACCGATTCGAACACACAAAAAATCCATATTAATTCCGTTCAAAGTCAGACATATTAATATGCACAAAATAAAATATTAAACAAAAAAAGTAATTTCTCTCACGCTGTAATAAAACGAATGAGAAAATATCGAGTGGCCTTTTCGCGAAATAGCCAAGAGTGCGCAGAGATCGAGTTCATCGTACTCGGCCTGACTGCGCGCTGATACAGTTTATACCTCAAGAGGCCGAGAGCATGACCGTCTCGCGAAGCCCAGGGAGTCGCCAGGTGCGTCGACTTCCAGATGTTGTGGCCAAGGCAGAAACGTTTCTATACAGTGTGCACGTTTGCACCTCGTTGTGGTCGGAGGACTTCCTTTTTCTACGCTGCAGGAAGATTAATCATTGATTAGGGCTCGCTTCGCTCGCTCTCGCGCCGACTGCACGGCAGACTCGCGATGACAATGCCTCACGTGTATATATGTATATATAACTGGTTTTTTTGTCTTTAGCTCCGATTTTTTATCAGCTAAGTTAATTGTTACTCGAGAAACCGCAAGCGAAATTTCTGGCTGGATTAGCCGGATTCTTATCGGCTTCTCCCAAATAAGGCTTTGTGTGGTACCTGCAAATATTTTCATATAGTGCATTTGTTGATCGAATGGGATCTTGCAAATTTCTTTTATCTCACATTTTGATAGCTTGTGTAAAAAAACTGAGACTTTTTTTTTTCACAAAAACATGATGTTAAAAAGTTATAGAGGATTAAAGCTTGTATTTTTTATGTATATGCACAATGTTGCATTACGTCACGAATATGTACAACGTCCCACGAATTTCGATTCGCCATATTTTCTTTCACTTTTGTTATTTTGGGAAAAGACGAAACAACGACTCTATTTCTTCTATACGATCAAAATATGAAAAAAGTCATGGAAGTTCCAAATTATGATCGGTCATACTTTTGGCAAGTAAAATAATAAATGTTATTGATAGCTTCAATTTTTGTGTGGCCTGATGTATGACTATAATAGAATTATCATATTTAAATATCTTAAGTCCGATTAATTAAATAGCCGCTAGTGACAAAACGAACATTTATAAGAGTATACGCAGTTTCAAATATTATAGTAACCATAACCTTCACTTTTATATAATTTATTACGAAATATTTAATTGAATTGTCAATAATCATTATTAAATAAATTTGTCTGTACGAAAAAATAATAATTAATTTTGAATAAATATTAGCTGTCAGATATAATATAAATGTAATAATATAAATATAAATTTAAGCTCGAGTTAGTACATAATATTGTAATATAAAGTTGTAACATGATATACTTATTCTTATATCTGAAAAATGTAGTATTAATTTGTTAATATATCGAGTTACACATTTTCAGCGGTTTCTACGCTTCTGTTATACTCAGTATTCGTATTATAAATAACTTTAAGCATTCAAGATTAACACAGGTTAAAATGAAGTATTTTAATGAAATTAATAAAATAAGAAAAAAAAAGTTTGGTTTTCTCCCAATTTTTATAGTTTGAAGGTATAAATTACAATTCTATTTAATCACTATTATGATATATTACCGACTCTAATATTTTTGTTCTGCATAAAAGATTCTAATCTCGGAATTGATTTAAATCTATCATGGTCTATTTTTTTCAAACGTGTACATGCTTTCTGAATTTTTAGAATCAAGTTTCTGTATTAAATAGAATGATAATCAGTATACAATTATTGACAATGTATTTAAAAAAATTCAATGTATACATATTTAACATAATATTTCCTCTTCTTGCTATTTTGATTGAGCATTGTTCAAAATAATATTCATGTAATTTAAAAAATAGCTCCTAATCTATTAAATTGCAACGATAGCTAAATACATAAATTTCGAAGTTGAAAATATAGAGTGCTTTTAATTTAAGTTTGAATCTTATGCAGAACTAAATTTTGTTTATTATTATTTAAACATTAGTAAATAAAACTCGCGAGAAAGTGTAATGAACTACTTAGCTAATAAAATATTTAATCATCAATAATAAAAGCGTACCGCTAAGAACCAAAAATTGAGGTAACTGTGCCCAAGCAACTCTTTAAACGAAGGACTTTTAAAAAATACAGGATTTGCCAATACTGTATAGTATACGTTCCATGTAGTCTCAGAATTTTCACATAGCCCCCACGTCCTCCTGTGCAACCATTTATCCTTCTCTCTTCCCTCTCCCTTTTCTCGCTCGTCTGTCTATCCTTCTCTTTGGCTATGGACTCGCATATGTGGGTAGAAATTGAGAGAGAGAGGGAGAGAAGGAGAGAGAGAGAGAGATAGAGAAAGCGCGAGTTGACTGTGCGCACGATGGTTGATCGGCCAAAGGAAAGAGAGAAAGAGAGAAACGACAACGCTCTCGAAAACTGTATAGTAGCTTGTCGAAAAAGGGAAGAGAGTGAGAGAAAGAAAGATAGAGAGAGAGAGAGAGAGAGAGAGAGAGAGCTCCGGCCGATGCCCGGGTAGAAGGGAGAGAAAGGGAGACAGACAGCCGTTTCCGGCCGACTCTCGTCCCGGAGCCAGCGGTGAGCAGAGTCCGGAGTCCGGGCTATATATTCGCGAATAATACACATATACACACAAGCTCAACACGTAGGTGCGCGTATACACAGCTGAAACTCCGAAAGAGAGATAGAGATAAGTCTCTCGCGGCCATGCGTTGAGCAGCTCGACCCGACAGAGAAGAGCTGCTAGTCGCCCGCAGTCCGCCGTTGCACGGAGAAGCGAGTGTTGAGAGTCGGCGAGGCAGCCGGCGATTTTCGCATACGTCTCTCTATCTCTCTCTCTCTCGCGCGCGCGCGTTCCAGCTACCGCAGTGAGAGAGAGAAGCTATTATATATATACAGCCTGCAGAGAACCGCGTGAGTTGCCACGATGCAGGCGAAGGGGAACGTCGCCGACGTCGTTAGCAGAAGCAGCGGCACAAGCAGTAGTAGCAGCAGCAGCAGCGCGTCATCGCCGCGAAGCCGTCCGGCTTACGCCGGGTAAGTGTCGAACCCACACACCAACACCTCCGGTCGCCAACGATTTGTTGTATACTGAAATTGATCCGAATTACTGTGCGATGTCGATCTCTCCCCGTTTGCGTGCCTTGCGTATAGCTCCACAGACACGCATAGCTACACGCGCTCCTCGTTTATCAAGTTTTCTTTATTTTAAAAAGCGACCACGTCGTGCCGCGGTCAGTGAACGCTGTCCGCGTCCAACCTCAGCTAGCACATATATATATATATACATGCATGCACATGTAGATATAGTGAGGTAGTAAAAGTATAATATAAACTGTATGTATATAAGAACATTTATAGAGCCGAATGAAAGAGAGATATGCATGGATCGTGGGACTGAATGGCCGGCTGATCGGAATACGGTTTCTCTGTCTCTCTCTTTCTCTTATCGCCGTACGTTTAAAGACTCGGCAAGTCTCACCACGTTACATGCGGTATATATATACATAGTCTTGTGCATGCGAGACAGATGCATATATATATACACAAGCTGGCGCGACGGGTTTGTTTCCCCGAATTCCTGTACACATACTTATATGTGGCATTTATTAGTAGTTGACGTAGGTGTAGAGAGAAGCGAGCACACAAATGGTTTATACAATGTATAGGCGAGATATTTCGACACTATTATACTTGTACGTTATGTACATACGCGTGTGCTTAGGCGCTTATGTGTGCGGCTATATAGCAAGTATATATTAGTTAAACTACTACAGAGCTGATGTACCTATATGTATAGACATGCGACGATAAGCGAGAAGAGAAAGAAAAAAAATAAATTGAAGTTGGGGCGAAGTTCGTGTGTTGTATATATGTATATATATATATAGGGCCGGGGAAGAATGCGGGGAGCGAAGACCCGTAGAGTCTCCGGAGAGAGGGAAAAGAGCGAGAGAGAATGCGAGCTCGCGAGGGCCAGAGAGAGAGAGAGAAGAAGATAATGAAGGCTACCGCGGAAGGATGGAGAGAGAGAAAGAGGCGGGGTAAGGGAAGAGGGGAAGAGCTACGATCGGGCCGCAGAGAGAGAGAGAGAGAGGCGCCTCTGCTCTCTCGTGTTTCTCTTTTCAGAGAGCCCCGGTAGTTGCATACGCTCTGGCCGACGGTTATATACCTAGCGTGTATAGTGTGCGTGTCGTCCTGCGCTCGACGACTGGCTGCTACGCTACTCCCTCGTCTTCGTCTTCGTCGCGTTAATTTTTACCTTCCCCAGGCGCATTCCGCTCTCTCTCTCTCTTTCTCTCTTCCTCTCTTTCCTTCCTCCTCCTGCGCCTCTATTTTTTGCGCTCCGTTCCGCACACCGATACACTGCAGGCACACGCAGACGCAGCGAAGCTCTCGCGAATCGCTTTCGCGGAATCGGCAAATCAGCCTGGGCCGGCTGCAGTCAAAACACACACACACGCGCTAAGGAAAGAGAGAGAGAGATAGCTGCCCCGGTCGCTCTATCCCATTGATAAATGCGGAGAAAAACGAGCGCTGCTCGGACGTCATCGGGAGCGTGAGAGGGAATTCGGTGGCGCGCAGCAGTTTGAACTTCCGAGAAATGCAGTGACGTTGGGTATAGCATCTGACGCCGGATGCATCATCGTCCTTTGGGATCGAGCGAGAAAGAACTTAGGCGCGAGCCGAGTGCAGCAGCAGCAGCTGAAGTGCGGCGTGTTTGTAACCTTATATATTCTGGGTGAGTGTGACTTTCTTTCTCTCTCTCTCTTTCTCTCTCTATCATAGGTATAAGTATATAGACTGCTCGGACTTTTGAATTTTCACACGGATCGTTCCGATATTGCGCGGTTACATTAGTGTGACACACCACGCGAGTCCACGCCGAGTTCATATATAATGTTACGATAGGTCCGAACTGTGCGGCCGATGGCCACGTGCCGCTCATATGGCCGATCGCTGGTGCTTTGTTGTTGTTTGTACGATTGCCAGGCCTGATTACACGTCATTTTCGTTCGTTTATCTGTCGTAATGGTTGGGCCTGCCTGTCTTGTGCGAATCGTTTGAGCCGTGTATGAATGAGTGCAGAAGAAGTAGAGGTGGAGCTATACCGTTTAGATTATAGTTGAAAGACTGGCTCTCAGCGATTACTTTTTTTCTTCTATAGCTTTCTATAGATATTTTTAAAATACAATAATGATATACAATATTTCACTCGTATGCTATCGAATTCGTTTATACATAAATTTATTCAAGTCGCAATCTAATCTAATGAGTTGTTAATAATTCAATTTAACAACTGTGAAAGATTTGTTTTCTCAAATGCACAGTTGATCGTTTCTTACTTATTATCAATTGTCGACATTTCGAACTACTGTATGTATAGACACTCATTTTTTTTACGTATACCCATATTGATACAAAATGGATATTCTTTTGATGTTTTTAAATGATTCGTATAAAAAGTAAGCTCTTAAAACGTGATAATAAAGATAAAAGAGACATTTAAATTCGTATATTTGCAGTTTTTAATATTACAACTCCAAATCTGGAGTAAACATTAACCCACAGATTATTTTATGAGACTTCTTATATTATCGTATCCATAGCTTACTTAACTGTTTACAGCGCCTGGTCTGCCACTGGTAACCATTATATAGGATCCGTTCAATTAAGAATAATTGAAAATATATGCCCTCCTAAAATTTTGTAAGAATTCAGATCTATAAAATATTCTCAAATGCTAATATATATTGTAAGACTTTATTGCATACATATTAAATAAAAAATACCTATGAGTAGAATCGTCTATTCAAAATTGATAAGAATCCAAAATGGTCACTAAGTAGCTTATACGGTTATTTTCGTAAACCTATATGCGTTCTCCGACAATTGGATAATCTTAATATAGTCTCAAAATACCCAGTACTTATACACATCCATTCTAATATATTTATTCGATCCATTAAAAATATGCAGTATTGTTGCGAGCTTCTTATTTGTAATGAACTTTTTGAAGCATCATCCTATCGAAACTAAATTTGATACGCTACAATCTATACATAAATTCAAAGTAAATCTTCAATAATGTCTTATGTAATTTCTGGTATTTTAAAGAAAACGATAATGCTCCATTCCATAGATGATAAATGTTTCTACACTTCAACGCTTTAAATAACCTCGTCAATGTTGTTTTCCCACCTAATAACTGCACTTATCCGTTGTAAAAGTAACACTTTTGATTTATCAAAAACCAAACAACCTATATATGAAACTGAACTTCGACTAAACGCGACATATTCCCTGAAAAACATTTATAGAATATTAATCTATAGCGTCGCACGCGCCTCGAGATGGTGCTCGGTCGAGCTATACTTATAATCGTATTTTTTTTTCCCGCACTTCCTCTTCCCACGGCTCGGACTTCGAGGGCATGCGCCACCGGCGTATATAACCGATACCGATCAGGCATACATTTTCCCGAACTTCTCGCGCTTCATCTCTTAATCTGTACAGCAAAGTCCGCACTACACACGACGGGCAGTGTCCTTATCTCCACTGGGCGACTCGAGCCTTTTTTTTTTCTCTGTCTCTCTTTTTCTCTCCTTATCTGGCGCGCCTTCGTAGTCCACACATTCCACTCCTTTTCGACTTCATTCATTCATCGGCTCGGCGCCGCCTGCGCTCTCTCATGTTTGTACGCATACGCATTTTTTGTTTTCGAGTGCTTCCGACAACAGTGAGCTTATGGGTATGTGTGGTAATCGGTGTCACGTAACTCCGCGCTCGCTCTTTAACTCCGTGTGGCTGATATATCGATTATGATATGGTACAGCGTAGACGAGCGAGAGGACCATTTAAATTCGGGCGCCACGATAACGCCCCGATAACGGCGCTTCCGTCACTTGTGAGCGCGAGGCTCTACAAACATAAAAATATTATATGATTTTGTGGGAGAAAATGAGGGATGTCGAGAGTTTTCCCCCCCTCTCCCAATTTTTCGCCTCTGCGGCGGCTCCGCGCGTTTCTCGTGCACTCAGCATTCCGTTTGGGGAAGTTAAATGATATACACTTCTTTTGATCGCGTTCGAAGAATCCCGTATAGGTATTTTCAAATTAGCATGCATTTAGCTTTGTCTTCCTCGGTTCTGGAATCATATTACTTAGTCATACGTTCAGCAGTACAGTAATTGAAGACAAATTATTCCAGCATTATTGACTTGATAATTAATTAACCGTTTATACCAATATTTATTTTTAAAAAATATTAATCTCGCATGATTAATTATACAAAAAATTATTTATAATAAAAAATTTTTTTTACGACTCTTAATTTCCGTCGACGTACCAAGTTTTATTTCCGAAACTAAAAAAAAATCCACGCAGAAACTTGTGGCCCGTTATATATACAGCGAGGGAGAGCGGAATATAAGGGCGAAAAGAAGGTTCGTATAGTATGGATATACAACTTACACAATTCGAAAGACATTCCGAGGCAAGACGCGTGTTCCCTGTATAGACGAGAGCCGCTGCACGGGGGCAGGTGTTGGTGCAGATGTCGTGTGCCGCCGCTCCACGCGGCTTCTTCCCCTTTTCTCTCAAATTTTACTCGACTACCAACTTGGCTGCGTCGTACCTATATATCCTCAAGCCTCTCTGATACTTAATAATACAGTTGAGGAAATAAGACGTGCCATTAAATAACGCGCTATACCAACTATATAGTTATACAATGTTTTTTTTTCCTTCTATATATATATATGCGGTGATTTCTAATTATAAAATTAAATTGTTAAAGCGTTATGCGGAATTGATTTCTGTCGTATACGTATGTTAACTATACACAACGATGAAAATATCTTGACGGTAAGGTAAAGTTACTGGGTGATCTTTGCGAAATCTGATTTATGAGGTGCCATTTTCACAAGATCCTTTTAATAAAATATTTGACATGCAGTCGTGCACATTATTTATCACAATTTATTAATAAAAATTTCAACTTTATACCTTCTTCCTAATTATATTTTATTGGATATACAATTATAATAAGACAGTATATCCCCTGATATTATATAACTACCATTTATATATCAAGTTTTTATACATAAATGTAGACTGCAATTGGTATTATACTTTGTAACTAATTAAAATCTCTTGATCTAAATTTATCTATAGAAATATCTAAATGATTTGACCAGTACATATTACTTTGAACTACTATACTTATTCTTATTTAAATTATGCTAATAATAAATAAAAATATATATATATATGTGTATATATACGTATGTACACACCTAGTTATAAGATATACTAAAAGCGAGTTATATAAATTTTAAACAAAATAGTGGAAGTGGTTTTCCGGCACCAAACAAATGAATCGCATCAGTCCCAGTAGCTTATTTTAATGAACGACCACTTCTGATAACTCGTCTTGATTCGCGTGGGAGTTTGATTTTATTATCCCGGGTGAAATCAATCTGTTGTTGAACATTTAATAATAAGTTCGAAATACAATTACTTGTTATACAGATCATCAAATATAAAAAATATTTTTTCAATTATAAAGTTTCTTCGTGGACTGCTAAAGAAATATATATATATATATATATTGATAAAATAAAGTTTTTATTAATAAATTAAATATAATTTTTATGTAGCAGTTCCTTAAAAAAAAAAGAATTCATTTTCTCAAAGATATTTTTACCGCGTGGTCTACCTAAACGCGTTTCTCTCAATACTTAATTCTTATTCAATATGATTAATAATGCCTTTTCAAAATTTGACTAAAGAATGTATTATAATATACGAAGCGGCTTTTCTCTATAATTATATACACTTAAATAATTTTACAAAGACTGCATAATTGTCAGCGGAATCAATTACTCGTGCTTCCTCACATGTATACCTTTCTATAAGCTAAACGAACACATTCCACCAATTCTCCTGTATGCAAATTTTAGAAAAAAAAAGAAGAAAAAAGAAAAGAAAAGAATAAACACCTCTGTATAACGAGCCTAAAAACCTTTCAGATGAGCTCGCGATGCCGTGATGGCTGGTAGAGCACGTCCCTCGAACACGGAGTTCGATCCGGATCTTTCTACGCCAGCCCCAAAGAAGAGCAAGCTCAGCAGCGAGGCCAGCAGCGACGAGGCCCCACTGCAATCCGAGCAAGAGACCACCGCCCGAGGCCACGACCTGACCGATCTGGAAACCTCCGAGGTCCTACCCTCGTCCGACGAGTCATTCTGCGAAGAGGAGGGCAAGATCAGAATCGGCAAGGAGAAGAAGAGTAGCAAGGAAGTAGTAGCCGGTCCGTCGTTCTCGGACAGAAAAACGACGCAGCAGCAGCAGCAGCAACAGCAGCAGCAACAGCAGCAGCAACAGCCAGAGGAGGAGATGGGTAGAGAGGGAGGCGTACAGACATCGTTGATGGGAGAGCACGCGCATTATCAGGATCTATCGCTGATAGGGGACGGGGCTTACGGCACTGTGTACAAGGCTAGAGACGTGACCAGCGGCACGGTTGTCGCTCTGAAGAAGGTACGCGTGCCCATCACCGAGGACGGACTGCCTACCTCGACGCTACGCGAGATCGCAGCCCTCAAACAGCTCGAGAGGTTCGAGCATCCGCAGATAGTGAGCATAGTTTGTTTTTTTTTCTTCTTCTTTCTCTTTTCTTAACGAGCTGATACGTCTTTCGCCCGATTATAAGCTGTATGCAAAGGAATATACACTGTTGTACTTAATAATGGTGACTTGGATGTTTTTGTATGCGAATACTAATGGATGTCGATGAACCGGTGACAATGTCATGATATCGTCAATCGTTCTTTGGGAAATATACTGTAATGTTGCTTTATAAGTAATAATATTTGTGCGTATCGTTCGATTTGGATTTTTGAAAATACATGAGTGCACTAAATTGTTGCTATATCCAGTTTACTGTTGCATTTATAATGCAATCTTACATTTTGCTTAACGCGTACATTGCAATGACTGAGAACTTTCACCCTTCAGGCAATTGAATAATCGATAAAAGAAATTGCGTATTTCGCAACAAATTAAAAGTAGATACGCGCGGCAATTTTACTTTATATATCTATTGCTCGAAATCTTTGTAAGTTTTTAAAAAAGTTATAGCTCCTCTACTTGACATCTTTCTGATAAAAAGTTTTGTATTTTAATTTACATATTTGTAATTAATAGCTTATAATAATAAAATTAGAATTGCAATTTTAATATACTCTTCATAATATACTCAATTCAATTGAATTAAAATAAAACTATTGTCTTTCTAGGTAAAACTTCTTGATGTTTGCCAAGGAAATTATCTACAAGTAGCTACTGCAGATGGCAGGTCTGAACGAATAGACCGTGGATTAACACTGTGGCTAGTATTTGAACATGTTGATCGAGATCTCTCGTCTTTTATATCTGCTTGTCAATCACGACAAGTTCCACCTCAATTGATAAAACAGATGTCCAAAGAAATTCTTTTGGGAGTGGATTTTCTTCACAGTCATCGAATCATTCACAGGGACCTTAAACCCCAAAATTTACTAGTTACAAAAGATGGACATATAAAAATAGCTGATTTTGGTCTTGCAAAAACTTATGATTTTGAAATGAGATTAACTTCAGTTGTAAGTTTAATATGTTTATTACGGTACTGCTATATTCTGAACTATACCATTTTTAATTCTAACAAAACATTGTTCAGGTTGTAACACTTTGGTATCGAGCTCCAGAGGTTCTTCTCGGATGTACTTATGCTACTCCGATTGATATTTGGTCTGTCGGTTGTATACTTGCAGAACTGAATGAATTAAAACCGTTATTTCCAGGAACTAGTGAAGGAGATCAACTTGATAAAATTTTTAGGTAGCTTATAAATTAAAATTTTTTATTAGTTATTATTTCAAAGGGCATAGCGTATTAGAAGCGCCATTTCTGAACACCTTTAATTAAAGTATTTTTCGATATAGCATCCGTAAAGTAGCACTTTACGGACTGTTTTCGAGCCGTAAAGTGCTACTTTATGGATACGTGTATGTAAAGTTAAGAAATCTTCAAAACAGTCCGTAAAGTCGAGCTTTACGGATACTATATCGAAAAATATTGTTTGCACCTCGGCCGTAAAACTTTTCGTAAAAAGTTCTACTTTACGGCCTAGGTACAAAAAGTACTATAATGAATAAAATTCAAGACAGGCTCAATTTCATATGCTTATTCTGGTATGCCCTTTATCAACCCTAATGAGAATAACTTTTATGCTATATTGTGCCAAAATGTGTTAAAATGTGCCTAACTATTTGGCACAGTTAGACACAAAAGTTGACAAAAGTGACACATTATATCACATTTTGGCACAATATGGCTCATTTCGGCATAAAATGTTGCATTAGATCACAATATGGTACTCTTTAGCACAGTTGGGCACATTTCGGCACAATATGGCACTTTTCGGTATAGTGTAACATTTTTCAGCCAAAAATGGCTCATTTAGATTCATACAGAATCGGGACAAAATGTGCCAAAATGTCTAACTATGCCTAACTGTACTCAAATATGCAAAAATGTACCTAAATGTACAGAAACACAAGAAACTTATTTTTTTTTGCCTAGTGGGTCGAAAGTACCACTTTCTCTTGGTTTGAGACAGTGGCACTTTAGACCTCGTTAGACAAAAAAAATAGTATACACTACTCGGGAGGAAATTTGGATAGCCCAGACCTCGTGTTTGCCATTCTCGCCTTCGGTTCGGGTGTCAATTTACTCGGGTTTTGGGCCATCCAAGCTTTTTCCTTCCTAGTCTTAAAATGATAAAAGAACTGTACGGAAATGTACAAAAATGTGTTAAGTGTCCTAATTCTATATACCTGGGCACATTTCTGCGCAGTTAGGCACATAAATCATTTCTACTAGAAAAAATATTCTTATATGAAAATTTTATAAATATTTGCAACTAATTTCAGAATTATTGGGACACCACCAGAACAAGAATGGCCTGAAAATGTGTCTTTAGGGTGGTCAGCATTTCCATATAGACATTCCAAGCCCATGAAAACAATAATTCCAAACTTAAGTGATTCAGGACTTGATCTTATAAGGAATATGCTTATTTTTAATCCTCATAATCGTGTTACAGCAGCTCAAGCTCTGAAACACCCATATTTTTCTGAGGATGAGTCTTGATGATTATAGAAACTAATACAAATTAAAATGACGGTAATTTTTTTAATTAACTAGGTCACCACTTTTGTACAAATTTAAAAAGAACATTATTGTTTGATTACGCTTATATTTCTATGAACGGTATAAATTATTATTTAAGGTTATTGTAAAATTATTGTATAGTTTTTGTTAAAGTATTCAACTGTACATCAAAAGTATATTTGTAATTTAAGAGTGTGTAAATGTAATTTCAATAAGTTCAGATATTGAATCTTCAATTATTTAATATATCAAAAAATTATGTAGATATATAAGACTCTTTAACTAATAAGGCTGAACATTTTTATAATTACAAAAGCATGTGTGTCTACAAATTATACATATCTCTAAACTTTTTCAACTCTATTGAGAGTTTTAAAAATTAGATAGAAAAATATAAATATTTTTAAAATTATTATGAACGATATTTTCAAGTAACTTATAGTATCATGCGCGTAATTGTTTAAGAATTTGTATTGTTAAATTTTGTATAATATTGGGTTTAACAGACCTTTTATATTCATCGTAAGATATATATAAAAAAACTTTTGAATAGCCAGAAAGCTCACTGCCATAGTTAAGAAATACAGCGTAATAAGTGCGCGTAGTTTAGATTTTTTGTATTTTATGTATTATATTTAGTGTAATGTATTATAAATGCTAAAATTATGTCCTTATGTATGTACAAGTGTACCTTATACAATTTTTTTATTGTTTGTATTAGTAAATGTTAGACCCACTAAGACTGTATAAAAATAATAGAAATAAAATAAATATTTTGTACTTTTGTAAAAATTGTAGTTCATTTCTTACACTTACAGTAATTTAGGTTACCACCTTTTGCAAGATAAATCGCTATTTGCTAATTGCGATACAAGAATATACCTATATATATTTCCCCGTGTTTACTTGAATGACTTGAGTTGTACTTTACCCTTATGTTATTTAATCAAATTCGTTCTACCACAGATGAATTATCTTATATCTCTACTTTAAATTAGAAGAGAGAAATGCGGCAATAAATATGTGTATGTGATTTATCAGCTTACTCAAGTATTGCATTAGAAATGAAATTAATTTTAGGTGCTGTTCTTGGGGCATCAAGACATCTAGACAGTAAATTTTGGAGATTAGTTTCAAACGGTAGAAAAATGGCGTCCGAAGTAGAAAAAGCGCAAACTGCTGTGCCCGGCGAAGACACAATTTTTGGAAAAATACTACGCAAAGAAATTCCTTGCAAATTCATTTACGAAGACGATCAAGTAAAGTATTTCATTATATAAAAAGTACATTGAATAATCATTTAATTATTTAATTATTGATCATTTCATTTAAACTAACCTTAAAAATAATTTTTTTTTTAAATCAAAAAAATTTAAGTCACAGTTAATGTCCATTAATTTATAATTTTATGTGTACAAAGTAAAATATTATTTTCAGTGCGTTGCATTCAATGACATAAACGCACAAGCTCCAGTACACTTCTTGGTCATTCCTCGTAAATCAATCTCACAATTATCAAAGGCTGACGATAAAGATGAAAATCTTCTTGGTCACCTAATGCTTGTTGCTCGTAAAGTTGCTAAACAAGAAGGATTAAATGATGGATTCCGTTTAGTAATTAATGATGGCAAAAATGGAGCTCAATCTGTATTTCACTTGCATTTACATGTTCTGGGAGGACGACAATTGGAATGGCCACCTGGCTAATGATGTACAAATCAAGTAAAACTAACTGAAAGTTATAAAAAATATTTTATATGAGGGTGAAGTAATAAAGAAAAAAATTTATCAAAAAATATTTTTTTATTTAATATTTTTCTAATACATTATGCATCAATGCTTCTAATCTAAAAATTATCATGCTTTTTCATAAACTTCATATTCAAATTTTATATCCTTTTCTTCTTGGATACCTTGTGGTATTTCTGGATCACTGTTAACAAAAGATTAGTTAAATTAAATTAATTAATAAATTTATATGATATTTACTTTAATTATAGTATTTGATACTAACTGTACTAAAACCAAATCTTTTGGAAGTTCGGGGAAAAAAGTATCACAGTCAAAGTGCTTCATCACTCTTGTTAAGTATAGTCTGTAGAAGTTTGGAGACTCGATTGAAGCCTAAAATTTTAACTGTCTTAGTCTAAAGCTACCTAATTACAAAAAGTGATTTTTGAGCTGACTTAATTTGTAAAAAGAAAGTACAAACTTTATAAACTGAACTGCCTCCGATTACCCAGACTTGGTCTACTTTTTCTTTCAAAGGACCTTGAGATATTTGTTCTACAACTTCAGGTAAAGTTTTGCATACTATTATATTTTCATCAACACTAAAAAATAATTATTTGCCAACATAATCATAATACTTTTATTATCTAATTAAATAGATAATATCTCAGTACATACAGTGGTTGAGAAGTTAGCACAACATTTATCCTGTTCGCTAAAGGCTTAAATTTTTTTGGGATGCTCTCCCATGTACGTCTTCCCATTATAACAACATTTTTTTTATTGCTATCTTTTGTAGTAGATGTCATTTTTGTAAAGAAATCCATTTCTTTTCTATAAATCATAATTACATTAAAAAGTGAAATCTAAAGAAATTTTTATATTAAATTAATTACATTTTTTTAAATAAGTTATTTTGAAAAAATAAAAATAAAAACATTCAAAAAGAGTAGGTTTAAAAATTTGTAGATCAAGTAGAAGAGGTTAACTATTCAATATCTTTAATTAAAATAGAAATACTTCCTTAATAAATAAACATTTAAATAATTAATTACCTTAAACGCCATGGCAGATCTCCATTCATACCGATTCCCATATTTTCGCATGCTGCAGCGATTAATTTCAACTTTACTTGCATTTTGGAACAAAGACCTATGAGCCCGCGTTTTTTAAGATTGGAGGAATCAAATGATGCGTATCATGTGTATGGAATGCGAACTCTAATCAGTAATCCATGTATGAGAGCAATGTTTTTTTAATATAACTAGTTTTACTAGATTTCTTCCCTACCGATAAAATAATGAGTATTATATAATTGCATATATATTACTTATTAGGCTATAATTTTACCACCAGGCTGGAGTTTACTGGAGTGTCTTGCATATTAATTTCCATTCTATTGACCTTGATGATTCCTTTCAAAACATAAAGTTTTTTACAAAGAATTTTCAAACTGCAATAAATTAGAAATTTTAATTTAATTATTAAAAAAAAAGTAGTTTCAAATTATTCTATAAGTTAAAAATAAATTATATAGATATAAGTACATAAAAAATCTAAAATGCTTTAAAAGTGGTTTTAAAACATAGCCAAATATTTTAAAAACATAAAATGATTTATTCAAGCAAAAAACTAGGTACCTAAATATGAAAAAATGTAAATTTATCTTTTATGCTTTACTTCACACGGGCAGACGTATGTATTTTTTTTCAACTTCTACATAAAACTTAACGTGAGTTGCGAAATCTTATCTTTCAGCTTATTGCAGCGTATCGCATGCGCCGATGGTTACAAAAAAAGCAGATAACAAAAAGAAAAACATTTATAAGTATCAGCAAATTCTCTTGTACAAAACGCGAAACATTTGCAATAGGCATATATATACGTACAGTATACGTATATGCAATATGCATGCGTCCCGGCTGCCGGGCCGGATTCTTTTATAGACACTGTTTCACCGTGTGACACAAGTAAAAAAAAAAACGATTTCGACCAATCATAGAGCTTCTTTAAAGAGAAATAAGGCTGTCCCACGCTCGACACATTAGGAGAATAAGTGCAAGGTTATCGTGCACACAAAATCGACATCACGTGCGCCGAGTTCCGACGGCCGGTTTACTATACATACGCGAGGGAAAGTAAGCAAAAATAACAATGACAACGGATGTGAAGGTACTCGATGGCGGCTTCTCAACACAGCTCGCGACCCATGTAGGCGAAAAGATCGACGGTGATCCACTGTGGACAAGCAGATTTTTATTTACTGACCCAGAAGCTGTTTTTCAAACGCACTTGGATTTTTTACGTGCCGGCTCCAATATTATCGAAACGGACACGTATCAAGCCTCAGTAGCAGGATTTGTCAAGCATTTAGGAAAGAGTGAGAAAGAAAGTTTGGAATTAATTAAGACCGCAGTAGATCTTGCCAAGAAAG
Source organism: Megastigmus dorsalis (assembly GCA_900490025.1). NCBI lineage: Eukaryota > Metazoa > Arthropoda > Insecta > Hymenoptera > Megastigmidae > Megastigmus > Megastigmus dorsalis. The sequence goes on from UELU01144508.1 coordinate 95,165, forward strand.
CTGTGAGTGTATATAAAGAAGAAATCAAGGGACGCAATGTTTCTAATTCAGAACCTAAGATCGCAGGCTCCATTGGACCATATGCAGCATTTTTGCATGATTGTTCAGAATACACTGGTGGTTCATATGGAGATATTGAAAATATAGACTCCATTGTTGAATGGCACAGGCCTAGACTTGAGACTTTAATTAATAATGGAGTTGATCTTTTAGCTATCGAAACTATTCCTTGTGCCAGAGAAGGTATTGCCTTGGTTGGCTTATTGAAACAGTATCCAGGTATATATTAGTTTTCTTTATAAACATATTAAATTATTATTCAAGTTTCTAATAAATTGCATTTTAATAATCATGTACTGTATACTATTTTATTAGATACCAAAGCATGGCTTTCATTTTCGTGTAAAGAGGATGGAAAAAGTATAGCAGATGGTAGCGATTTCAAAGAAACAATTTTACAATGTTATAAATCAGTCAATCCTGGACAACTTGTCGCATGTGGAGTGAACTGTTTAGCACCACGTTTTGTAACACCCCTGTTAAAAAGTATTAGTCAGAAAGAAATTAACGAGTGTATACCAATGGTTGCATATCCAAACAGTGGAGAAAAATATTCATCTACAACATTTAGCTGGACAGTAGATAACGACTTTCATCCACCTGAAGAATTTGTGAAAGAATGGCTTGATCTAGGAGTTCGATACATTGGAGGGTGCTGCAGAACTGGCACAAAAGATATTGAAAGAATTTCTACAGAAGTCAAAAGTTGGGCAAAAAGCTGTCTGACTTAAATACAAAAGCCAAGATATTTAATATTTTTGAATTAATTAAGAACCCTGATTTTTATTTTCTTTTCATTTATATTATGACATTAAATAATTATAGATAGTTATTTTAGAGTACAACCATGATTTGAAAAAATTTAATTTATTGAACTCCCTATAAAAAATATTTGGTAAATACTGAAAATATTATAAAACAAATATAAGAGTTGAATTAATTTTATATAATAAATAAATTTTTATACACTTTACTATTCATTAATAAAATAATAATATATTTGTACTAAAAGATGTTATAAAATAAAAGAATATAAAAAATATATATCAGTTCTTGTCAAAGAGATATAATTTATACAATGTTTTTTCATTTATAGTTAATAAGATTATTCATTATTTTTTATTTATAGATACTTATTCATGAATGTTATTTGTATTACATAATAATTTTATTAGTATACTATTTGGAAACTAAATAAGGCTTATTAGTTAATCATAAAATCAAAATTTTTTATATTTCTGTAAAGCTTTAAAGCAATTTTTAAATATACAAATATTAAGATTGTTTGTAGAGTTATTCAAATGATTCTAAATGAAGTTTCAAAAAGTTCTTAACTTCGAATGAAAGAGAAAAAGATAAAAGTAAGATAAGATTAAAAATTTTCAAATAAGATTAAAAATTAATCCCTGCATACGCAAGACAAGAGTTTACAATATACACTTCAAAATCGGCCTTTACGCACGTTGTATAAGTACAACACATTATTTCAACTCGTGTGACTTGCTTTGCTTGGGCGACTTCTCCTTCACTCACTAGTTATGTAATATATTATTAGTTTTAAAATAAATTTCAAATCAGATGAAATTGTTAAAACAAATAGAAATTTTAAGAAACTTTTAATAGTTGGAGTATTTTTAATAAATTATTGTGATATTTATTAATAAAAAGTTTATTGATTTACCGAACCAGATAGTACGATGAGGAAACATATTGTATTGTGATATTTATTTTAGTTATGGTACATAATACTAAATGTAAAAGTGTTCAAGTTTTTTTCAATAAATACAAATTATTTATTTTTGTTAAGAATCAATTTTTTTATTTCATTCATCTAATTTGTATCTTAATAAATGTGAAGAGAATATTTCTATTGAAAATTTTTAATGAAATTATAATTTATAATTGTGATTTGGTTATATCTATTTTTAATGTGAGTAAATACATTCACTTAGGTTTGCAGCAGTGCTTTAATAAATATGTAATAAAATTTAAAAAAATATATAATTTTAATTACACATATTATCTATATTTACAAATGTATACGATTCATATTATAATTACCATTTAATAATAACATTAATGCAAACTAATTCTCTTATGCAAATGAAAAGGAAGTATAAAAATATTTTTAACTGATATTGTCTGTAATGTCACCTGAAATGGTTTGACATTTACAAAGATTATTGAAGATTAAATTTGTCTAGTATATAATAAATTACTATCTTTGAATATTATTTACATGTTACAATAATTTGTTTAATTTATTTGTATAAAATTTCTTAATTTAATGTAAAAACATGTGCATTAGAAGCACAAGAAATCTTTACATTATATAAAAAAATATTATTCATTTAAAGTTAAAGAATTAAAGAATTCATAAAATTATTTCTACATATTCACATAGAGTTAGACGACCCATCTGGTATTTGATGATTTTTTGTATTCACGTTATTTTGGTTCTCTTGTTTTACACTTACAGCGCTAGTAATACTACTTGTACTAAGAGGTTGACTTGGATTGATCACTGTATTTGCAGTAGGATTCTGCATGTCAAGCTGGCTTTGGGCAATATCTTGTAATGCAGCTTGGATTCGTTGTAATAATGCCTCACCTTGGCGAACAACTTCTTCCAACTGTTCAGCTGCCTCTTGATTTTCTTGTTCTAATTTGCTAAGACTAGCTACCTGTAGCTCTTGAGATGATTCTTCACTAGGTAGACTATCGATTAAAGTATCAATGTCTTTGGCACATCTTGCAATTAAAGTTGCAAAAAGAGCTGCATAATCTATAAATGACATATAATAAAACATATATACAGTTCACTTTAAAAATGTTAGTATCAAAATAAAAAATAAATACTTTTAGTAATAAGTACTTTTAATAATGACGATTTTAACAGGTTTATATTCTACAAAATTGCTTACTCAGGCTTAAAACACAGTGATTCTATTTTAGTTAAAACTGATTCAAAAACAGTGAAGCTAATCACCTATTATTTATACAATATTATATCCTGGAATTTATAAATGAGGCTTGGTCTGTTTATGCATTAACCCTCCTTTGAATAAAGACAAACTTATTTGTTCAAAACATATGGAGTTTTTTTTATCTTTTGTATTTTTAGGAAGGTTGATTATATAAATAAACTACTTATTTACCTTCCTGTGGTTGATTTGGTTGTTGAGGAGTACTAATACGATCAAACCCTGGAAACTTGCTAGGTGTTGAATATTGTTGAAGAATTCCAACGCTATTACAAAAATATTCGGCTTGCTGAAATCATATGTAAAACAATATTAAATCATGTTAAGCAAGAATATTAACTATTGACATTACCTGATTAATTGTATCCTGCAATTGTGTTAAGCGATCTGCCATTGTAACCTCAAAATTTATATCTAACCGATGGACAGTGACGTTTTGTTAACCTATCAACTATGTTAGTTTGAAAATTGTAAGAATAATAATGACCCTTTACAAACTTAATTACTGTTTGAACTAAAAAACAATCATACTAATTATAGAGAGCGCGTATAAAAATTGAAAAGCATTTTTCTCTCATCTGTAGACTTTAGCTACAATGAGATCGGAAAAGGAAAGGTGCGTTTCGTCCCAAGATTGAAGACTGCAGACTGGAGAATATACAGATCCCACACATCTTTTAATTGCTGAAGCTTAGGTCTGAAGTGAGTTCTAAACGATTATGATGATGTATTGTCAATTAAGTGGCCAACTTCTCGTGTATTCATTGTAGCATGGCCTTTGATAAAGCGCGCGTATTTATATATTTATATATGATATAAACAAAAAAGATGGATACCGGGTAGTTATTGTTGCTAAATTTCCGTTGTTTTATTGTTGATAGAAAGTAGTTTTGCTATAAGAAAAAAATGAAAGAAAAGAAAAGAGTAGTAAAAATTTATAAATATTTGTAGGTATGTACTTTATGAAGGTTATTTTTCATTACTTTCAACTTATATAGGATCGAAAGACGAAAAATGAAGTAAAGTAAATACTTTATAGATACATTCTATCTTTCTATCAGACAAAGCGAACAGATTTTCAATATTGAATATTTTTATTGTAAAGTAAATATTAAATAATTGCCAATAGCATTTTTTTAAATAAATACAATAAAATTTAGAAAACTTCAAGATGTTTAATGCTTATTTTATGATAATTTATACACACAGAATTAGAAAACTGTTTATTTTACTTTACTTGATCAAACTTTAGTCTGTTTTGCAGTACAATTTTATCAAAATCAAAAAAATGCACAATAAATTTAAAAAAATATTTTTTATTAGAATTTTATAGAAATATATTGGAAGAACTAAATTGTTATTAAAAAAATAAGAATATGTCGAAAATATCGAAAAAAGTTACGGGTCAGCGTGACCTACAACCAACACTTTCAGGATTTTTTAAGAAAGTTGAAAAGAAAAAAAGTGTTCCTTGCAGGTAATAATTGGATCTTCTGCCTACTTTTGTTTTTTTTTTATGCAGAATATAAGTTCATCAAAAACTACATTATTTTTAGGTCAAACAAACCTCTGCTTATAAGTGATAGTGATGATGAGGATGATACCGATGCCACTAAATCTACAGTTTCAAGTTTGTCTGATCGCATTGACTTAACAAACGTACCAGCAGCAAAACCACGACATGTTGTTCCTGTCTCTAAAATGGATTCAATTATATCTATTGTAAGATCTCAAAGTATTTAAAATATATATATATATATTGATACTTTTAGGGTGGCTAATGCATAAGAGTGCCTTTGTAACAGGCACAAAATAGTAATTTTTTTATATGGTATGATAAAGTAACTTTTTTTTATTTCTTTGTGATCATTAAAAATGTAAATCGCAGTTGAGAAAATAGCTTTAAAGAATGAGCTAATTAGATAGCAACACTTGTTAAAAGGTGATTTTTTTTTACAGAATAGTTCAATTGATGATGCTGAAGATTTTAGAAATGTAAAAGAAAAGCCACAAATTAAAACTTCTTTTAAAAACTCACCAATTCATTACAGTGATGACTCTGCAGATGAAAAAGAAAATAATCCAAAAGCATCTAATACACCCAAGACTTCACCATCGACATCAAAAGATTTCATTCATTGTGTTGATGATTTCATAGATACAGATGGAGACGATGATACTAAATTACATATAACAAGAAAAAAAAATACTTTAAATATTGAAAAGAAAAAAACTACCAAACCTATTATTAATTCTAAGTCAAATATTAAATCAAAACTGACCAATCGTGTTGAAAATGAAGTTAATTTTCAACAATTAATAGATGATTCATCTACTACGGATGATGATGTAGAGTTTGCAAAGAAAAACAGTATAAAATCATTTACAAAATCAAAAAATGTCAAGAAATCTGCTAAAAATGTTATAGACAGTGATACTTCATCTTGTTCATCACCTACAAAGGGATTAATTCATTCTGCAAATACAGACTCTACTTCTGATAAAAATACATCATTAAATATAAATGAAAGATTAACAAGCTCTCCAAATATATCAATAAAAAATGGAGTAAAAGGTATAGATATTACTTCAAATTTGAAACCACTTGGATTCAATGAGGATTTAGAAAACTGGATAGATGTTATTAAAATTGATCCTTTGATTTCTTCCAGCACTCTATCAGTAAGTATTAATAAATAAGCTCATAAACAATCATTTTAAAAATTTATTTATTGAAACACTTATATATAATTTCAGACATCTAAAGAAGAATTAGAATCAGGAAAAAGTGATCTAAAAGACATTCAAATAAAAATATTAGAAAAGTTTTTCACAGCCTTTGATAAAATTCCTGCTACAATTTTGTCTGACTTTCCTGAGTTTGATGCTGAAAGATATCAACGCTTACGAAGTTTGTATCATAGGGTAAAAGCAAAAATACTTCAAACAGATAAAAAACTACAAAATATTATTACTCAAGAACAAGAAGAAGAAGCAGATTTTATGAAAGATAGAAAAGTCTTACAAGATTATCAAAATTATTCTCTTGATAATTATGAAGGAGAACCACATCCTGAACACTTATCAATGAATCATAGTTCTGTTATCAATAACAAATGTGAAAAATATATTGAAAATGGATCAGATAATTGCAACTTTTACAAAGACGATTATGACAATATTACAAAGAATAAAGATTTATCGATGCATTGCATTGATGATGATCCAGAATTCAGATCTACATCAAAATCTGAATTTTTGAGTCTCAAGCAAAAAATACTTCAAGAAGATCGAACTCCTCAAACTCCATCAGTTCAAGCTCAAAAAAGGAGTCGATTTCAATTAAAGATGCCTGTAAAAGCAACCATTGATCCAAAAGCATCCAAGCAAATAGAAGAAATGATAGAGAAAAATCCTGACTTAAATAAATCTATTTCACAATCAAGTACTATTCAATCTCCAGTTTCAGTGAAATGTAAAAGTGACCAGAATGCCAAGAAGTCTTATTCACCACCCCTGCATTTTGAACATTTAAAAGATTCTTGGAGTAAATCCAAAGTAAATAATACAAAAATTACTGAGAATAAATTACAATTTAAACAGCAAAACACTGTCAAAGAAGCTAGTCAAGAAAATTTCGAAATGGTTTCGCAAATTTCTTCATGTAGCGGTTTTGGTGAGTCATTATTTTATACAAATTCTTGTTTGTTCTATCATAAATATATAATTTTGATTATTGAATTTTATTATTATAGATGAAGATTTTACGTACGAGATGGATTCTCAAAAGCTGCAAAGAACACTTACTCAACAGTTATGTGAACTACCAGATTTAGATAAAAGTGAAGTTAATATGGTTACAACTCCTGCCATTAATCTTTTATGTTTAAGTAACAAAACTAAGTCTCAAAAAAGTACTCAAAAAAGCAATAAGAATGACACAAAGGATGATGCAAGTTCTAGTAGTAGTCAGGAAGTTGCACAATTTATTGGAGATTTCCGGAATGATGGAGCTACTGGAGATTTTGACAGTTTTAACTATCCACATTCTAGAGAGATGACGAATGTTAGACACCTCTAATAATTATAATACATTGCTTAAATAAAATATTAAATACTCAAAAAAAAATATTATTTTTTTTACAGGTATTCAGACAAAAATTTGGCTTGTACAAATTTAGGCCAAATCAATTACAAGCTATTAATGCTGCTATTTTGGGATTTGATTGTTTTATATTAATGCCTACTGGAGGAGGTAAATCTTTATGTTATCAATTGCCTGCTCTACTTGCTCCAGGATTAACAATTGTAGTTTCACCTTTAAAAAGTCTTATCATAGATCAAGTACAGAAATTAACATCATTGGATGTGAGTATGCCATATTTACTTATTTTAGCATTTTATAATTGAACACTTAAATTACAACTTATGATGTAATTTTTCTTTATACATAAACTTTTTATTAAAACTTTTTACATGCTTACTTAACTTGGAATTATCTAATGATATGTAGGTATATATAAAATAGAATAAAAATTTAAAATATAATTAAATTATCCTAATTTTATTTTTATCATAACTATAGATTCCAGCAGCTCACATGTCGGGTTCTCTAACAGATGAACAAGCACAAATGGTTTACAGAGAATTAGCTAAAAAAGAACCAGCTTTAAAACTCCTTTATTTAACGCCCGAAAAACTTTCTGCCTCTCAAAAAATTTGTAATGCTCTAACAGCATTATATGAAAGAGGATTGTTGGCTCGGTTCGTGATTGATGAAGCCCATTGTGTCAGTCAATGGGGGCATGATTTTAGGCCAGATTATAAAAAGTTACGTGCTCTTAGAGACAATTACCCTCAAGTGCCTACTATGGCCTTAACCGCTACAGCAACTCCAAGAGTGAGAACTGATATTCTTCACCAATTAGGCATGAGTGCACCGAAATGGTTAGAATGCAAAACAATATAATATTTCTTAAACGCATTTGATAATAGATTTTACACTTTAAAGTAAATATTATATTAGTTTTATTATTAACTTCAAATATTAAATTCAGTGTGAAATATTCACAAATATTAAGGGAAAGCGGTACGGTCAAGTGAAGTGGAATTAGCATTTATTGTAGATACATTATTGAATTATAAGATAATATCAAAAGTTCCAATAAACCGCGTCTCAAAACGATCAGTTTTCAAAATAAGACTTAACTTTGTCTATTTTGAAATATATTTTTATGAAACAATTATTGTTTACACTACCTATTTCACAATTTCAATCAAGCTGATCAGAACCGCTTTTCCTGTAAGCTTGTACACACTCAATCATGTTATAAGATTGAATAAAAGGAATTAATCAATCATATGCTTTTATATTACTTAAACAAATTTTTTACAATATTTAAATTAATGAAATGCTTTAACTTTTATTTAAAGTGATTTTCTTTTTACTAAATTGTAAATATTTTATATAATTTATATCATGTGTAGGTTCATGTCTAGTTTTAATAGACCTAATTTACATTATGTAGTACTGAGTAAAAAGGGAAAAAATTCGACTGAGGAAATCATTGAGATGATTAAGAAAAATTATAAAAATGATTGTGGCATTGTTTACTGCTTGTCTCGAAAAGACTGTGACTCTTTCGCGGAAACAATGAAAGTCAATGGGATAAGAGCCCTTAGTTATCATGCTGGCCTTACTGATCAACAACGGATGGATATACAGGGCAGATGGATTTCTGAACAGGTATTTCTTATGATTAAAAATCGATTTCAAACAATAAAGAAAGTAAATAAATTAAGAATACTTTAAGGGTAAAATGCTTTTTATATTATTACAGATCAAAGTAGTATGCGCCACTATAGCTTTTGGTATGGGGATAGACAAACCTAATGTCAAATTTGTTATTCACGCTACGCTGCCGAAATCAATTGAAGGCTATTACCAAGAAAGCGGTCGCGCTGGTCGCGATGGCGAAAATGCGGATTGTATTTTATTCTACCATTATGGAGATATGATGAGGCACAGGAAAATGATAGAGATGGATGGATCAAATTTTGCTGCTCAGAAAACTCATATGGATAATTTGTTCAAGATAGTGGCCTTTTGTGAAAACAAGACTGACTGTCGCAGAGCATTACAATTGAATTACTTTGGAGAAGTATTTGACAGAGCTATATGTATTAAAAGAAAGCAAACTACTTGTGACAATTGCAGATCAAAGGTGAAAATTTCAAGTCGAAAGTACTATATTTTAATGTTTTTTAAACAGGAATATCAATTTTAGAGATTAATTCTTTTATTGTAGGGAAGCTTCAGTAATGAAGATGTTACTGAAGATGCTAGGGCATTGGTGACGTTAGTTCGTGATTTCAATAAACAGAGAGGCAATAGTGTTACTGTCTTGTATGTTACAGATGTATATAAAGGGAGTAATTTGAAAAAAATTAGAGATTCAGGTACATACATTGGTCGCGCTATTTATTTTAACATTTGGCATTTCACAATTAACTTAGTGCTTTTAAAATAGGTCATGATCGTCATCCTTTGTATGGCAAGGGAAAGCATTGGGCAAAACAAGAAATTGAAAGATTGATGCACAAGCTAGTAATAGATGAATATCTTAAAGAAAACCTCTATGTAAATAATGAAATAACTTGTGCCTATGTTGGTCTTGGATCAAAAGCTCAGGAATTGATGACTTCAAGCAGTACAAAAGTATGTATCTTTTTATTACATTTTTTATATCTATTTGTATTCTCATTCTATCATGTGCGAATATGATACCACGATTATTATCAGTAATTTTATGAGTAAATGATAATAATTTTATATATTAAATAGTTTATTTGCAAGTCGAATCTTTTTGTTATATTATTATTTTATTTAGTTCATTCTTACATATATATATATATATAAAGTTATAAATTTTCTAACATTTATAAAACTTTTTTGCAGATATTCTTACAAACGAGGAAAGAGGATACATCTGCTTCAGGATCAGGAAATAATATCGTTTCTAATCCATCAAATAGTGGAGATACTAAACAAGACTTGAATAAAGACCTAAACGAACTAAAACAAAAATGTTACACAGAATTAGCTGAGATTGTTAATGGTATTGCTGGTGCATTGGATGTTTCAGCCAATTCTATAATGAATATGGTTGCTGTTCGTGCCATGAGTCAACATTTGCCTGAAAATGAAGAAGAAATGCTTAGAATACCCCATGTCACAAAAGCTAATTTCGATAAATATGGTAAAGCTTTGCTCGACATTACTCAGAAATATGCAGCAGAAAAATCCGGTTTGTAGTATTTCGTAAATTAAATAATTTATTTATAATATTTTTTATTTTACTTTTTATTATTATTTTAGTATTAATGCATGATCAAGAAGAAAAAAATAAAGCGGCTCATGCAGCAGCAGCATTTCAACATAGTGATGATGGTGAGTGGTTAGAATCAGGAGGTGTTAATTCAGGAAGTGGTAAAAAACGAAAAAGAGGATTCAAGGGAGGAAGCTTCAAGAAGTTTAGACGCAATCCTAGCAGTTCCAAAGCCGGTTCCAGGTACAACTTCATTAAATTAACTTAAGTATTTTTAAAAAGCGTAAATTTTTTTTTATTTGTTCTTAATGAAAAAAATAGTACCTTGTATATAAATTATTGCATGCACAATTTTTTTAGAAATTTTAGAATTATTAGTAGATTTTTAATTTAATTTTTTTACAGTTCATCAAAAGCTCGTGGTAGCAGTAGTTCATCGCGTGGCAGAGGTAGAGGAGCAGTACCATCAGGAAAGGCTGGACCTGGTCTTGTTGAATTTTCACAAAAGAAACAGTACCAAAATTTTCCAGGACGATACGTAAATCTTCTTTAATAACGATTTTTTTTTCTTTTAAACTGTATTATTAGTTCTATTGCCTTGCAATTTTTCAGTTCAAAAAAGTAGTTTTTTCATGACTGTAATATTTATTTCGTATATGTGCCATGTATATACTATACTTATAATTTATATTTTTATAAATTTATGTTATAATTAAAATGTCGAAAATAGAGTATTTATATTAAAATAAAACTACTTTTTGTCTGCTGCACATGTAAATAAAAGTTGAGAATGCACAATTTTATAAGAGTTTGATGTCCATAAATAAATTATATAAAAATTGATAATAAAAAAATAAATATTATTTGTATTTAAAACAAAAACTTCTTTATAGCTTATACTATCTACCTTACAATACTTTATCAATAAGTTTGTTATAGAATTTTAATTAGTACAAGTCTGGTTGTGCAATACGAGCTTTTCTGTCTTCATTTTTCACATGTTTCTTGAGTAAATCCATAATTTCATTCTGAAACTCTGCTGGTACTGGTTTTACCTCTGCAGCCCAGTAAAATATATCCCAATCATTTGACGGAAGATTTATTAGACGATCATACAGTTTAAGTTGTTCTTCATTGAATTCATTTAGGTATTTTTTAGCAAATGTACTAAGGACGAGTCCATTTTCCAACATTCCACGCTTGCGTGATTGATATAATAATCTAATAATTGAAATATGCTTTATTTAAAAAGTCAAACTGCTTTATTATCTAGTTTATTTGATTATGCAAAATAATAGTCTAATCACCGCGAATTAATTAATAAATAATTTTCATAGATTTTTTAAAAACCAAAAATAATATTTTTTCTTTTGTGCATGATCAATTTAATTTAAAAATTAATTAATTTATAGCAAATTTAGGAAATCATAATTTTTCTTTATATTGGATCTTAAAATACACTTGCATGCATTTTGTTTTATTTATTTGAGAAAAATAATATAGAGTAATATAAATTAGACAAATAATATAAGTTAGTTGCTACTAAAATTATTAATCTTTCTAATTATCAAAATAATTTTAAGAAACAAATTATGTAAATTTGTTACTTTACCGTGCTCTTTTAATACTTATACTTTCATTTTCTCTTTCAATATAAAGAGGTATACTTGGCTCTCGACCTTCTGGATGATCAAGATCGTAAGGATCCTTATTGTTCATTATGCAAGTGGTAGAAATATTTTTTATAACTGCAAAAGATCTAACCTAAAGAATGCATTTAGAACTGTCTTGATTCTTTAGATTTTACAAAAAATTTGATAAAAATATATGCAATATATATATTTACCAAAAAGTTGTTGCATTTTAAAATATTGTTCATTTTCGTTGAATATATTTATTATTGAGGAGCACTTTATATAGTTTCTAATAAGTAATGACTAAAAAAGTTTTCTAAGGGTTTATAAATATGTTTTATTTCTTTGAACAGTCTCAGAATTTTAACTGCATGTGGCAGCACTGAATGTAGATTTGCAAATTTTATAATGTTCCATTATATATATGTAAATATAATATTAATTTGCAATTAATTTATTAAATCTGATTTTAATTATTGTAAATAACAACTTCAAAGTTGCTCGACTTTGTATTTAAAATAATTTATTATAACTAACAATTTTTCACTATTGAATTAATAGGTTTATTAGAAAATGCAAAGATTGTTATAACATTTTTATTACCTTACAACATTACTTTCATCATTCACTGGTGTAAAACATTCATTCATTTTAATTACATATAATCAGTAGTGACAAACAGCAGTGGAACCAGAAAACTGGAACCAGAATAAACGAGGCAGTTTAAGAAAATTTGTTTAATACAAATTGATAATTTAAAGTACATGGATCATTTCTTTCCAGATTTTTTTATACCACCAGTGACAAGAGGTCCTTTTTGGCCTGCTTTTTTAGCAGCCTCGGCTAATGCTTTCTGCTGCTCTTTCTGTTTTTGTTTAAATGCAACATCTTCTTCATCTAATTCCTTTGAGTCTTTTTTTGGAGCCTTCAGGGGTTTTTTCTTGCCTCCTTCTCGTCCGGACATTCTAAAAAAAGCAATGTATTATTAAATTTATGAAAAATAATCTCTGAATAAAATTATTTCATAAGGAAAGCGTATAAATAGCTGTATTTGAGTAAATCAGTAAATATGATAAAATAAACAAATTTAATATAAGTTATAAATACTTTCTATATCTACGAATCTAAATATTATTAAAATTAGAATATAGAATTCGAAATTCAATTAAAACAGCCAAATTACTAAAATAATGTTGAGAAGATAACCTCAAATACATAGGAACTTTTCTATAAAGTATAACTTAATATTTTATTTGCGCGTTTAAATTTGCTTAATAGTAAAATAATTTTTAAATGGTTATCATTAATTAACTAAAAAATAATCATTCTTACTTTACTGAATAAATGCAACTTGTGGAACTCCGTTTACCCTATACAAGCGTACAAACGTTTAACACGCCGTAGTCGGCGTGCCGTGTGCTTGCTTGCTTCACTTCCGCAGAATCAACATATTATCAACACCAAATAAATCCTCCCTTACCTATAATTGATAATAAATTTGCAAATGAGTGCGCGTCAAGTGGAGACCTCTGCCAATGATAAAGACGTACTAGGACCGCTACAGCTGATTGTCAGATGATTGGCAATGCTGCCAACTGCTTCTGCTCTCCGAGTTAGCTCGTTTATGTGTAAAACTTAACGAGTATTTTTATGTTAAAATCTTTATTGACAGCTCCCGCAATCGTCACGATTGTTTTCCTTGATGATTTTCTAACTAAATCATGACCAGAATTCAACTTTCCAGCGATTCGATTTCCTGGAGAAGGAGAGCGAAAGAGGAGGTGCGCGCTCGAGCACCAGACACTCCTCTATGTCCTCTCGCGCTTTTCCTTTGTGCGTTCCGTAGCAGCCGAAGTAGCAGCAGCAGCAGTAGCAGTAGACAAACGGCAATCGATATAATGTCGGAGCAACGCACAAAGGAAACGCTATTTAGGTCTTGATACTGTGTGAGCTTCGCGATATTTTTAACGAAATATCTTAACCTTATTATTAACAACACGATAGTCTTCTTTCATTGACCAGATCCTCAAAGACTATTGTGCGCGATTTTTTTTTAAAGCTTGTCATTTTATAAGTATTGGGTGTTAGCTTACTCCAATTGAAGCTTATTGTTAGTTTTTTAATGTGAAATATTAATTTTATTTATTAACTAGAGAAGTAAACAGTGCAATCTTTTTTTTTGTATTTTTTTTGTTATTTTGAGAATCGTGAGGTTACCAATTATGAATCAGTCAGCGTTCGTCATGCTGAGATTGAGGTAAAAAAAAACATCGAGGAGAGAAAGAAGACGGAAGGTTCGTAAGAAAGGGAGGAACGAGTAAAATAAAACAAATAATAAATAGGTAGTCGGTAAAAAGAGCATAGTGTATCTACACTGCCTAACTATAATTGACTTGACGTAGACTTGCGAGGAGAGAAAGAAAAGGAAGAATGAAAGGCGAATGTCGCATTCTACATCTAATACTTCTCTGATAGCACATCTCTGATGGCACATATGTCTTCTTCTATGCACTCACGTATCAAGTAAGCATGATTTAAATATGAAGATTGACTAATGCTAAAATTGTTAAGGTTAGAATCATTTTTAAATTAAAACTTTTATGATACTAGGACCGTTTTACTTACAATAATATATGAATCAAACAATTTTTTACTTACTAGTTTTAATGAATATTCAAAAGTTTAATAATAAGGATAATACTATAATTAAAAATACTTATTTGTATAACAAAATTAAATCTTAATATTTTTATTTAGAAAGAAAATTATCTAATACAAAAGTTCCATACTATTGTGAAATTCGATTGTGCTGTATGTAATAAACATCCAATATAAATATTAAACGTAAATATGGTTTATCACCTTTTTTTCGAAAGAAAAATAGATATATATGTATATTGCTAGTCGTTCTTCTGACGCTACAAATAGCCATAAAAAACCGTGTTACAAAAATACTATTTTCACAAATATCTACACGGACAGAAATTTGGAAAGGATTTATGTTAGGGTCAATCGTCAGTCGAGATATTTTGTGTCAATAATAGAATTACTTTTTGTCGATGATCGAGTCAAAATAAGCATCCAATTCATATAGCATTGCTTTAAGAGCTACTTTGATTCTTTCATAAGGCTATTAATTAAATACTAAGCTTCGGAGAAAAATTTTTTCATCTAATAAAAGAAAATTAATAAAATTGGTATTGACTCTTGAATTCAATAATAAATTGCATTCACAAAAGTTGACCTTATGGAGTAAATATAAACTTGTCTACGTCATAACTTTGTTACTTACTCTGGAAAATACTCGTAAAAAAATAAGATGTAGATATGTTGATATAAACGCTTTTGTCCGACGAGTTACATGCAAATAGTTTTAATTGTTTTTTTAAAGATATTATCAAAATTAAATGTAATATTACGTAATATTCTGAGGTAATAATTATACTTAATTATTGATTAAAATTTTCATTCCTTTTTCAGAGCATACTTTCTTAAGAACCGCTATTTTAAAACAAATGGAATTAAAAATATATTTACTTGAATTTCGTACGTTTTTGTAACACCGTAGGTAAACGTATTTCGCCATTCCAAGATTTGAAAATTTTTTCATGCCATCTTTTCATGCAATAGAAATTAAACTTTTCAAATGAAAAACTGAAAATTTTTAACGGCTTTCTTTAACTTCGACCTTTTCAAAGCTGTATCTCTTTAAAAACAAGATAATAGGAATTATCTCTTGGAGGTAAACCGATTTCTCCGAAAACTTACTGATATTTTTCACGAATTTTTGAAAATAAAAAATAGAAAACCGTGGAAAATGTGATTGAAAACACCTGTAGTTCTTAAAACATCTCTCATAACGTCGCGACTCACTTTCCTAAGAAAACGGGGAGGGAATAGACGCACGGACACGTCATAGCACCGGGTGCATAAACGAACATCACACTTCGAAAGTCAGCTCACAGCCATATTTCCCCTGATTTCCAGGCACTTTCCATCCAAATCTTTCCACTGCGTCGAGGCAGCACCGAATCCATCCTACAATCAAGCCAGCAGCAGCCTCAGCAGTAGCAGCAGTCAGCGAAAGTAGAGAGTGGGAGTCCCTCTCCACCCAATACATATATATATATACATGTATATATATATATATATATATTGTAATTCTCTTTGTGCACGGGCGCATATATACCATAGCCACGGCTCTCGCGTTTGCGTCCGTGGTCGACTAGTTGGCAAGCCTGCCTGCGCTCTGCTGTCAGCTAGACAGAAGGAGCGAGAGATAAAGAGAGAGGGCAAGTGAGCGAGCAGCAGTGGCTGGGCCAGTTGGCAACAGACCTTCGTCCCGCTCGTATCTCCGCGGACGGTGTCGTCGTCGTCGTCTCTCCTCTTGGTTTTCCGAATGTGTGCAGTCAGGCCAGGACCGTACGAGGCAGCAGGTGCCCTCAGAACTTTTGTCGGTCAGTTAGCGATGGTATACAGTGAAGTTTAGAAAGAAAAAAAAAGACAGAGAGTTGAAGAAGGCAGAATTGCTAGCGTAAAGCGCATCAGCCGTCATCACGGAAGAGGCCACGGCGAAGTGGAGGAGAAGTAGAAGGGGGCGAGGAGCGGGGAGGGTAAAAGTGCAGCAGTAACGCAATCCCAGAACGAGCAGAGGAGAGAATCGACAAGAGGAGCAACAACAGCAGCAGCCATGGGACCCGAATCGAACATTTGACCCACGGCAAGCGACTCCAGGCTCGGTGTGTGGGATCGTCGCTGTTTGATCAAGTTTTCGTGCTTTCGACCGGTGAGTACCACACTCGTATACGTCCCTGTAACTTGTCGGGGGGGCCCTTTTTACCTCGTATATACCAGCAACAGCCGTGTTGGAAAAGCTCCCCGCACGCGCCGAGCTGCTGCTCTTCGATCGCATTCACCATATTGCTGCACGAGAGAGCCTTATTCGCCTAGCCTCTCGACATCAATACTTTTCCACCGCTCTCTCGACACTTTTCTCTCTCTCTTTCCCCCTTTCACTCGGGCTGCACATAATACATTCTCTCACTTAACCTCTGCGTGCTCGGGATTAAATATCCTTTTAAATGCGTCGATTAACAACCACTCAGCTGTGCTCTTTGCCCCCTCTTTCTCACTCTCTCCTCTCTCTCTCTCGCTCGGACTCGACTCCGTTTCTGTCTCTTTAAACGCGAAAGAAACAATAACAAACGGATGCACTGTTGGGTTTATATATGCGCGACTCGTCGCGCTCGCTGGACTTTAAACAGGAATATAATTAAATGGAAAAGCTGCCTGCTGCGGAATCCAAAGTGCGTTGACGTACAGGTCAGAGACTGTAGATATAAAAGGGAGAGAGGGAGCGTACTCCAAGTGTATATACGGAGATCCGTAACTGTGCGTGTGTGTGGTGCATATGTGTGTGTGTCGTGCAAGACGGAGAATCAAAACAAAGAGCTGAGCGAATCGGGGGGCCTTCCTCGCCACTAGCAGGCACGCCTGAAAAGGCCCTTGGCCAGAATCCAAACAAAAAAAGCGCACGAGCGAGCGAGAGAGGGGGAGACGAAGAATACCCTCGCACTCGGCTCACGCGTGAAACCTGTGTTTGGTATGTAGCTGTATATATAGACAGTTGGCTCATCTATGCCACTCTCGGGAGCAGCAGCAGCAGCAACGCGTGTGCGCATGTGCCTATATGTGTGAGCGCGGCCTTTAAAAGCCAAATCTCGGTATACATAACACACTATGCGTGCGATTGGAAAATCACACTCTACGATTCCGTTAAGAGGGATAGTCATTTTTATACTCTTCTTTGTCGATCTGTCTTCTTTCCTTTCTGTCTCGAGTATGTGCGTGGATGAGCAAAAAGCCATATTTACTTGAATATCTTCTGTTTCTCCCTCGTATCTGCTATGTTTTTGTACTTGTGTGCGCGTAAAAGATATACTCTTCGAAGTGCGTTCTTCCTCTGTCCCTCCAACTCTTTCTTTCTCTCTCTCTTTCTCCCTGACTCTCAGCTCCTCTCT